>WBNM01016535.1:0-27907 GCA_013399055.1 Ramphastos sulfuratus | reverse complement strand
CTGTGATTCTGTGAAACCACCACGGTGGGTAAAGCCCTTCTGTTCATCACAGCAGAGCTGGGCTGTCCCACTGGCAGCGGTGCCCTTGCATGGATCCGAGTAGGCAAGCAGGGCTGGGGCTTGGCTCGGGGTGTCCTCCTCTTCCCAAGGAGCTTCGGGTGGCTAACCCAGCAAAGGCCAGGACGACCTACCTGCTCCATCACCTCGATGACGGAGGGGGCCGCGATGGTGGTGGGAGCCTCCTCAATGATCTTCTGGTGGCGGCGCTGGATGGAGCAGTCGCGGCCGAAGAGGGAGATGGCACTGCCGTACTCGTCAGCCAGCACCTGCACCTCCAGGTGCCGCGCGTGCTGTGCCAGCTTCATCAAGAAGATGGGTGACCCAGGGGCCTCTGCCTGCACCTGTGGGGAGGCAGAAGGTTGTGCTCCGGCATCGAACCCCAAAACTCATCCCAGGATGGAGGTAGGTCCCATGGTGAGGCTGGGCAGGAAGCATGAGACATCCAAGGTGGGAGCTGCATGCCCCAGGATGGGACAGGAGTGGGGGTGCTCCAGGCACCTCTCACCTGTCGAAAGCAGGTGCCAAATTCTTCTGCTGCCTCCACTTTTCGGATGCCTTTGCCCCCACCACCTTCTGCTGCCTTGATCATCAGCGGGTAGCCAATCTTCTGGGCCACCTGAGGTGGGTCAAGTATTGGTGTGACTTGAGTGCTCTGGACCCCAATCCACCCCTTCCAACAGCACACCCTTCCCCAACCCCATGCAGCCTCCAAGCAGGACTGTCCATGAAGGACAAGCTGCTGCTGGAGGAGCCTCACACATCATGTCCTGGGAGGCCAAAAGGGTCAGAACATGCAGGCTCCAAGGAGAAATAATGGTGGGCAAGAGATAACCAACTGCCCATGGGCTCAGCTTCACCTCTAAGCCTTCCTCCACATCCTTCACACAGCCTTGTGCATATGTCTCAAGGGGGATGCTGATAGTCTGCTGAAGCTTCTGGTCATCCTCACACCACTGGGCAACCAGACCTGTGGGCATGGTCAGGAATATGGTCACCACCAGGGTGGCATGGCTGGGGTGACACATTAGCTATGCCCAGCAAGCTGGGCACCCCAAGCTGGCACATGCCACCCCCTTTGTTTCCACGCACATCATCTCCAAAAACCTCTCTGAAGCCCTTGACTGCAGTGAGATGTCCAATATGTGAGGCCAGCTGGACCAGGGATCCCAGCCCTGGTGTTTGTTTTGGAGGAGATGGAGAGAAACAGGGGAGCAAAGGGTGTGTGGGGTTAGAATCCTAGAACTGCTGAGGCTTGAGATCATCAAGTCCTCCCCAACTGGGGAGAAGGCACTTACCGCTCCCGCTCCATGGCAGTGTGGGGATTTCAACTGTCTGAGCCACGATGGTGGAGGCCACTTTGTCCCCCAGAGCCCACATGGCATCACTGGGGGGACCTTCAAACAACAAGGGCAAGGGTGAGCTGGGCCAGCCTGGCCACTCAGCCTGTCCCCATCCCAGAGATGCTGGTCCCCACTGAGCTGGCACTGTCAGCTCTTCAGTGAAGAGTAGGGGTGTGGGAACCCCCTAGACCCACTGCCCAGCCCAGGATGGAGCTCAACCCTTCTCCAAGGGCTAGCCTGGGATGTCCCCTGGCTGGAAAGCCCTTGAGGTCTTCTTCCACCCAGCATTCCTCATGTATCTGCATGAGCATTACCAGGAATCAAAGACTGGGTTGGAAGGGAAGGGGCATCTAAAGCTCATCCAGTCCAACTCCCCTGCACTCAGTAGGGACATCTGCAACTAGAGCAGGTTGCTCAGAGCCCCCAGACAACCTGGCCTGCAATGGTTCCCAGGGATGGAGCATGTCCCACCTCTGGAAAACCTGGGCCAGGCTCTCATCACCCTCAAACATTTCATCCTTCTCTCCAGTTTGAGCCTCCCTCTTTTAGTTTAAAGTATCATCCCTTGTCCTGCCCAACAGGCCCAGCCTGATGCCCCCAGCTCCTTACCCAGGAATGCTATCCCACTCTTCTGCAGCAGCTCTGGCAGCTTGGGGTTCTCTGAAGCATGTCCCCAGCCAGCCCACACCGCCTGGGCACAAGAGAAGGAGCACCAAGAGATGTTATCTTCCCACATTGGCATCCACAGCATCACATCCAGGTCCTCCACACAGAGGCAAATCACCCCATTTCTTGGGGCTTATTTGGACCAGATGACCTCCAGATGTCCCTTCCACTCCCCACCCTTCCTGCAGTTCTTCCCCATCCACTTCCCTCAACAAGGATGTGGAAGCCTCCAGGTGAGCTACCTGGACTGGGATCCGTTTGGAAATGTCCACAATCAGCTCCACGTTGGCATAGTTGTTGTTGTTGGCCCCACCAGGGACGGGCACATAGTGATCTGCCATCTTGATGTACTCTGAAAGACAGCAGGTGGTGGTGGGAGCCAGTCCTACAAGCTGTGCCCCATTCACATGGTGCCCTTCACATCCCCTCCCCAAATCCTCCATCCCAGGAAGGCTGGGAAATGACTTACTCCTGAAGCACCTGGCTGCACAGGAGGAAAATGTGTGACTTCAGGCTGTGCCTAGCACTCCCATGTCCCGGGCAGGAACATGAGAAGGAAAGGGTGGAGAACATCCCTCACAGAACCATTTTGATTGGAAAAGCCCTCTGAGATCATTGGGTCCAACCATCAACCTAACACCACCATGGCCATCAAACCATGTCCCCAAGTGCCATGGCCACACATTTCTTGAATACCTCCAGGCATGGGGACTTCACCACCCCCCTGGGCAGCCTCTTCCAACCCCTGACCACTCTTGCAGCAAAGAATTTTTTTCTCATGTCCAACCTAAACCTCTCCTGGTGCAACTTGAGGCCATTTCCTCTTGTCCTACCATTCAATACTAGAAGAGACCAGTCACCACCTCACTCCAACCTCCTTTCAGGGAGTTGTAGAGATCCAGAAGGTCTACATCAATCATACAGTCCTCACTATCAGTACAGGCTGGGGGAGAAGTTGTTAGAGAGCAGCTCTGTGGAAAGGGACTCGGGGGTGGTGGTGGATGAGAAGCTGGACATGGGCAGACAGTGTGAGCTGGCAGCCTAGAAGGCAAATCACATCCTGGGCTGCATCAAAAGAAGTGTGGCCAGCAGAGCCAGAGAGGTGATTCTACCACTCTGGTGAGACCTCACCTGGAGTACTGCATCCAGGTCTGGTGCCCTCATTATAGGAAGGACATGGACCCAATGGAGTGAGTCCAGAGAGGACCACAAAAATGATCAGAGGGTTGGAGTAGCTCTGCTATGAGGGCAGGCTGTGGGAGCTGGGGGTGTTCAGTCTGGAGAGGAGAAGGCTCCAGGGGGACCTAATAACAGCCTGCCAGTACCTGCAGGGGGCCTAGAGGAAGGATGGAGAAAAGCTGTTTACGAAGAGCTGCAGTGACAGGATGAGGGGCAATGGGTTCAGGCTTGAGAAGAGCAGATTTAGATTGGATGTTATCAACAAGTTCTTTACTATGAGCACTGCAACAGGTTGCCCAGGGAGGTGGTTGAGGCCCCTTCTCTGGAGACATTCAAGGTGAGGCTTGATGAGGACCCTGGGTGACCTGAGCTGGTGGGGATGTCGGCTGCCTGCAGCAGGGCAGGACTGGATGACCTCCAGAGGTCCCTTCCAGCCCGGACCCTTCTATGATTCTATGATTACCCTCAGTGGGATGCTTTTAGCAGCTACCTGCATTAGCCTTGAGGTCCTCGGGGGTGACCATGACGACGAAGCGGACGGCGCGCTCGTTGCGGAACATCTCGTACGCCCAGCGGCGGATGGAGCGCATGCACTTGACAGCCGCGATGCCGTTGTTGGCAATCAGCACCTGGTGGGATGGGCACACGGCGGGGGCCAAGCTGAAACCTCTGCATTGCTGCCCGGGGCGGGACAGGGCTGGGTGCGTGGCCCTGAGAGGTGGCAGAGGCGATGAACGAAGCAGAGCGGCTGTAGATGCCAGGCAGGAGGTTCCTTAACTGCAGCTCTGATGCCTGGCACTGCAGCTAATGAAGGATGGGACTTTGGCCTTCCTCTGTGCCAGCCAAGCAAAGCTGCCACAAGCAGCCACCGTGCTAGGGCAGCGTTGGGAGGGCTTCCCTCTCCCACCATATGACGGAGGAGGGTGAAGCTTGGCAATGAAAAGTTCTGGGCTGCCCCGGCCTGTTACGAGTCCAAGCCTGGTGGGCAGGGAAGACTTGGGCAAGGCTCAAGGGTGGCACCGTGAGAAGCAGGGACCCACCCCCCAGGCACGGGCAGCAGCAGCAGCACACAGCAAAGACCTTCTCGATGACGCGGTTGCCGCCGAAGCGGGTGACGAACTCTGCCGGCGAGGCGACGGTGAAGTCGCGCTGCAGGTCCATCTTGCGGTGCTCACGGCCTCTCTTCAGCAGGTGCGGCCCGGACATGCTGGGTCTGAGAGGGGGTGACGACCATCAGCGACCCCACGGCCACACCAGCAAACCCTCACCATGGGCAAACTGCCCACTGGTCCCGGCGAGCGCTCCCCCAGCGGGTCAGGGCTGCAGGAAGCCTGACAGCGGCACACGCCAGACTTTGCCCCTTCCACAGCTCCTTCTGAGGAGAACAATAAACCCTTCAGCCTGCTGACACCCACAGGCAACATCGGGATTCGCTTCCCCGCCTACCATCTCCCTCTGGCACTCCAGGATCTCCACAGGGATTCACTTCTCTGCCTATCAGCTCCCTCTGACACTCCAGGATCTCCACAGGGATTCACTTCTCTGCCTACCAGCTCCCTCTGGCACTCCAGGATCTCCACAGGGATTCGCTTCCCTGCCTACCATCTCCCTCTGGCACTCCAGGATCTCCACAGGGATTCACTTCCTGACAGTCACCCTTCACATATCCATAAACATGGATGGGATCACCAAAGGGAAGAAGCCTTACAAAGAGTGGGATGCATAGATCCCACCAGCTCCCATGGGAATTTTGCTCCTGCACAGCTACAGCCCCATGCTGGATCAGATCAGATCCCATCCCATCCCATCTCCCTCCACCACCTCCACAGCCCCCACACTCCTCCCCAGGCCCCCCAGGCTGCTGGCCAGACTCACCCATCCCACGATTTTCCACTGAAGACACCTCCATGCCCTCTGGAATCTATTGCATGTCTCACAGCCCATTCTGCATCCCTGGACTGGGCTGTGCTGGGGGATGGACAGACAGCCAAACTCCTATGGGACAACCCTTATGCCTCCCACCCCTTGGCACAGCTGTGACCAGCACAGGAGGGCCTGGCACTGCTGGTAGACCTCTCCAGCAGCCAGCCATGTGCCTTCCCAGGGCTCTGCCCAGAGCTTTAATCAATTTTCTATTTTAATTAGCAGGTTCACATTCCTCCCTGGTGAACTCAGCCAAAGTTTGGAGCTGTTGATTGTTATTCCACAGATAAGGTGTCAAAGGAGCCGAGGAGAAAGGACCAACCTCCCCCAGGGCAAGCAGATGTCACACTGGCAGCACTTGCCATGTTTATGTGAAGACCTTCTGGTGGCCTTCCAGTATATAAGGAGGCTACAGAAATGATGAAGGGGAGGGGGGCAGGAGGTACTGCATCAGGGAGTGCAATGACAGGACAAGGGGTGATGGTTTTAGACTGGAAGAGGGAGATTTAGACTTAGAGAGAAGGAAGAAATTCTTCACCATGAGGGTGGTGAGAGCCTGGCCCAGGTTGATGCCCCATGCCTGAAACCACTGCAGGTCAGGTTGGTTGGGGCTCAGAGCAACCTGCTCTAGTTGCAGATGGCCTGCTGAGTGCAGGCAGTTGGACTCAGTGGTTGTTAAGGTCCCTTCCCAACCCAATCCCTGAGTCTATGAAGTATCAAAAGCCTCTGGGAGGCTGTCCCAGCCTCTCCAAGCTCAGGGAATTCCCTCAGTCATTGGAACCATGCATGGAGCAGTGCTGGCTTTATCTCACTCTGGTGCATGTCCCCCATGCCACCCAGCAGCTCTGTTGGGGCTGGCCATGCTGCCTGTTCCCAGCACAGCCATCCCACCCTGCACACTGGCACCAACCACACCTACAATGTGGCATCAGAAAATCCCTCCCACAGAAAAGCACAGAGGAGCAGCAGCAATTCATGAAACCACCCAACCCCTCAGCTAGGCACCCTTGGGCAGCTGTGGGTCTGCCTGACACCTGCCCACAGCCAAAGGTCTTCTATTTTTAACTGGGAGAGGAGCAGCCAGAAGTTGCTGGGCAGCAGCACTTTGCTTCCAGTTATTTTTGTGCCCTACAGCCACAGCCACGTGGGAAGCTGCTCTGAAGTGAGCTGCCCAACAGCCCCACCAGCACAGGGCTAAGCTCACTACGGTGCACAGCTCAGCTGCTTTTGAACAACCCATCACAAAACCACTAAAGAGTCACTCTTCTGGCTGGAATCCTTCATCTGCAAGGGCAGAGGGAGGGCAGGAGCAGCACAGGAGCATCCCACCTGTCCCATTCCTCCAGGGATGCTCTGATTCTCCACATATGATCCAGGAGCATGATGGCATCCAGAGAACCACACCACAGAAACAGTCTTGTTGGAAAAGACCCTCAAGGTCACCAGGTCCAACTGATATCCCTACTCTACAAGGTTCACCCCAAACCATATTCCCAAGCACCACATCCAAACGACTTTTAAACACATCCAGGGGTGGTGATTTCACCACCTCTCTCGTTGAGGTTGGAAATGCCCTCTAAGATCATCCAGTCCAACCACCAACCCAACACCACCATGGCTGCCAAACCATGTCCCAAAGTGCCATTTCTAGAACACCTCCAAGGGATGGTGACTCCACCACCTCCCTGGGCAGCTGTCCTTGTGGTATCCAGGACAATATTTGCATGCCCAAGTGCATGTGGGCATGCAGGTGCCCTCTCAGAAGGCTCAGCTCAGAGGTTACCACCTATTCCATGAAGTGCCTTCAACAATGCTCACGCACAACCTGGGCACCCAGAAGGATGGAGAATGTCTGGAGAAGTCCAGCCCCATGCTCACCACCTCACCTCACCCAAGCCCAGTCTTGTCTTGCCATGCAAGAAAATCCATGCTCCATGATGCATGCCTGTCCTGTGTCAACCACAGCTGTAACCAGGAGATGGTGCAGGGACAGAGGAGAAGCAGCAAAATGAGAGCAGCAGCCATGAGGAGATGGCAGCCACTGGGCAGTGTGGCTGCAGAGATGGGGGTTGTGTTTGAAGGAACATCCTGCACACTCTAAGCACTTCCCTCTCTGTTCTTCAGCATCCCAAAAATTGTTCTTCACCATGAGGGTAGTGAGACCCTGGAACAGATTGCCCAGGGAGGGGGTGGCAGCCCCATCCCTGGAGGTGTTTAAGGTCAGGCTGGATGAGGCTGTAGACAAACTGATGTAGTGTGAGGTGTTTCTGCCAATAGCAGGGGGGGTGGAACTGGATGATCCTTGTGGTCCTTTCCAACCCTGACTGGTTCTATAAAAATCACTGCAATGAAGCAACTTCTGTCCCAGCTCTTGCTGCTGTCACACCAAGTGCTCAGATACATCTCCTCCTCCTGGGGTGCTGCCATTGACCCTACCAGGGGTTTTCATGCAGCACCACAAAACGGTGGACAGGATGAGCTTTAAAGGTCCCAACACAGAGGGCAAGATGAAGACATTTGGGGCTCCAAGAAGCACCCCAATTTGAGCAACAAGGTCCCAGAGAAGTGCACTCATGAAGAGCATCTGCCCACCTAAACAGGGGTGCCCTTGCACCACCACTGCTCCCAACCCCACGTCCCATACCTCATGCCGGTGGTGGGCTCCAGCTGGGCGCTCGTGGTATGGGGCTCAGCGCTGGTGCCCCCGGCCCCGGTCAGGCTGCTGCGCCTGCTGCCCACTCTGAAGGCTGTGGCCACCAGCTCATCATCGGAGGAGTTGTCCTCGAAGGAGCCCAGCACGAACTTAGCCAGGGCTGGCCGGCGGAGAGCGGCAGGGTTGTAGACAGCGATTTGCTCCTGCTCTGCCACCAGCGACCTGCCAGCCCGGGGGGTAGTGCTGGGCGGTAGGAGGCTTGGACAGGCTGGGCTCTTGCTTATGGCGTTAACTACTGGCTGCTCCACTGGGGGCTGCTGCAGCTTCTCCTCCTTCCCAGCTTGAGGGTTGGACATTTTGGCCCAGACCAGCAGCACCAGGACCAGCAGGAGCAGAGTGACCAGCAGCATTCACCTGCCCTGGGGAAGAAGTATGGAAATGTTTGGTCAGGGGGGACCCAGAATCAGCTGGGATGACAGGAGCAGCCCCCCAAAACACCAAGAGCCTTTCTCTACTGGTGTGTGTCCCCCCACCCTGGTACCAAGCCAGGACCTCTCAGTTTTGATTCCATGCTCAGTCAGAGCTATTTTTACTCCTCCAAACAGGAGCAACCATGGTTTCACTCTGCCTTCAAGCAGCCTAAAACAGCCCCCTCCACACCTCCCCAGCTGCACAGAGTGTCCCAAAGATGGCAACAAAGCCACCCCATGAGCCCCCAGAGCCCTTCACAGAGTGGGGTACCTCAAAACCCAACCCCCCAAATCCCTACAAGCACTAAAAGCTGGGGGTGGTCACGAAGGAAAGTCACCACAGCCCTCCCACGTTCCCTCAGCCCCAGTCACTCACCATGGGTGCAGAGCCCTGTGGGTCCCCCCTCCTCTGTCCCAGTTGTGCCTGCCCACACCAGGGCTGGTCAGGCTGATCTCAGCCAGTCACTGCATCCACACCAGCACGGTGCCAGAGGCCAGGGTGACAGACACAGGGTTGGGGGGAGCACATGCCCCAGTCTCCCAGTGCCCCCTCACTGGTAGCTGCGTTATGGTTGCATCCTCACACGTGATGGCAACGTCAAGCAGGAATCTTTCCCTGCTAACATCCCTGGCAAGCTTCTGCTAGAGGCAAGGGTTCAGCACAGCCAGCCAGGACACCCGATCCTTGGGGGACAAAGGTGCCCTGGCTCCATGCCTGGTCACGGGGACAAGGAGAAGGACAAGCTCCTGTCACTGTGCCTCCCTAAGGGGAAGCCCTGGGGAGAGAGCAAGGACCACCCACCCATGCCAGCACTCACTGCAGAGCCATAGTGTCACCCCCTGGGCTGTTCCTAGGACTGGAAGACAACAGCACAATATAAACAAAGTAGATTTTATTTAAAAAACAAAGTAGGTTTTATTTAAAAAACAAAGTAGGGGGGAGGAAAAAAAACAAACAACCAACCAAATAAACAAACCAAATCCCAGTCACAGCAAGTGTAAAGGTCCCTTGTACTAGTGTCACCCACGGAGCAAGCTGCAGGGAAAGCTTTACAGGGGTTACTTTACACAGCCTGATGTAGTTTCCAAATGAACAAGGCACTTGAGTTCCACTACAGGAATTACAAAGTCAAAGATGGGACTGGAAACCAAGCAGCGTAAAGTCCAACCTTGTCTTTGACCTTTTACAACGGTGGGCAGAAGCCTTGGTTTGCTCCTAGGAAGGCACAGCACCAAGCTTCCCCTCTTTTGAGAGCTTAAAGGATTTGCAGCCACTGATCCATCAGTTGGTTGATCTTGGTGATCAAACCTTGACTGCTGCCATCAGCAGGTACCATGAAGTTCATGGTCGTCACCTCTCAGCTGCTAAGACTGTACAAAGCTTTTGGGTTTCTTGTCTCAATACCAAAAAAACCTCAGAGCATGACCAGAGCTTTGGTCACTGTCCCCTCTTGTGGGGGGAGGGAAGGATTTAACCTGAAATGGTGAGGGTATGGATCCCCCCAAGGACCACTTCTGACAGTGTATAATAGTCCCAAGAGGCTGCCAGCTAACAAATCTAAGCTAAAGCCCAAAAGCATCTCTCTTTTTCTCCTGCAAAGCCAACTCCACACCTCCAAATATCAGATGTGGATTTGCAAAGAAGGTAAAGAGGCAGGCTCTGGACAAAATTCAGCTCTAAGAACTCACATCCCTCCATGAGAACCTGGAAAGACATTCCCAGTACAACAACAAACACAAACCAATATACAGGCTCTGGGCAAAATTCAGCTCTAAGAACTGACATCCCTCCATAAGAACCTGGAAAGACATTCCCAGTACAACAACAAACACAAACCAATATACAGGCTCTGGGCAAAATTCAGCTCTAAGAACTGACATCCCTCCATAAGAACCTGGAAAGACATTCCCAGTACAACAACAAACACAAACCAATATACAGGCTCTGGGCAAAATTCAGCTCTAAGAACTCACATCCTTCCATGAGAACCTGGAAAGACTTTCCCAGTACAACAAACAAACACAAATCAATATACAGTTTCTGTTTCCTGGCTTCCAATTAAGCTGAGACCTGTTCAAAGAGCAGAGAAGATCTCCACACTCCAACCTGCTCTAAAAGAAAAAAAAAAAAAAACCAAACCACCACAAAATCATTTAATAAACCAGAACATGTCTGAAAGTTTCAGGGTTTGCTCCTTGATCAACGTCCAAAGAGCAACCTTTGGGTCAGCAAAGGTTATTCAGAACGAAGACAAGCTCCAAAGCAGGGGCTGGTTTCAACCATAAGCCCCTCAACAAAGCAGGTCCTGCAGACAAGCTCAGAGTGCTCTCCAGTCAATGGGCTTCTTCCCAGCTTTCTTCAGCAGCTCATTTGTCTTTGAGAAGTGCCTGCAGCCAAAGAACCCTCTGTTGACAGAGAGGGGTGAAGGATGGACGGTCTGCAGGACGTGGTGGCGCTTCTGTGGAGCAGGAGAGGAAGTCATGTTAGGTTTAGGTATTCCAAGAGATGTTCTGGACATGGTCTGATGGCCATGCTGGTTCTTAGGCTGATGGCTGAACTTGATGATCTTAAAGGGCTTTTCCAACCCACACAATTCTATCATTTGCACCCTTTCAGCCCCCTGGACGTGGTTGGTTGCTCCGCCCCACCATGCAGGTGTGGTTTTTCCTTTCTCCACCTCCTCAGCCACCAGCCTGGGGACCCAAAGAACTGGCTGTGAGGACTGAGACTTTTGTCCCACTGAAGAGAGGTGGGTGGACTACATGAAGCAGCCTGGCCAGCTTTTGACTGCTAGAATCCCAACAGCAAGTTTTATGTTTATTCATGAGGCTTTTCCTGGGGAAAAGCAGTTCTGTCCTCAGCTGGACAGCAGAACGTTACCCTTGGTCCACTTTGGTTGCCTAATTCTGCCAAAGGCTAAGCTGGAACACAACACAAATACAACCAGAGAGTTGAAGCAGGGAGAAAAGCCGAATTCTGCCAGGGAAGTGCCCTCTAGTGTCCACCCAACTGGAGAAAAATAAGAGGGAGAGAGAAGAGGTGAGGAGGAGTGAGCCATACCCGGTCAATGGAGCTGCCTTTCTTCTGGGCATAGGCTCCCCACAGCATGAAGACCACCCCGTGCAAGTTCTTGTTGAGCCAGGACACCACCACATCAGTGAACTGCTCCCAGCCTCTCTCCTTGTGGGAGGTGGCCTGGTGAGCTCGCACCGTGAGGACAGCATTGAGCAGGAGCACTCCTAGCAAACAGAGCAGGAACACAGAGGATGGAACCAAAACACTGGTGAGACACTGGAACAGGTTTGCCCAGGGAGGCTGTGGATGCCCCCTCCCTGGAGGTGTTCAAGGCCAGGTTGGATGTGGCCTTGAGCAACTTGGGCTGGTGAGAGGTGTTCCTGCCCATGGCAGGATGGGTGGAAATGGATGATCTCTAAAGCTCTTTCCAACCCAACCCAACCCACTCCCCTGGTTAAAGAGGAGTTCAATGTTCACCCTAAGGTTGTCAAGCACTCACAACTGATTCTCTCTTTCACAGATGAGCTCTTTCCAACCATAGGTCTGCTTTCTAGATGGGCTTTTGCATGACCTGCAGTGGACATGTTACTAGAGCATCTGGTAACTCACCTTGCTTGGCCCAGCCAGTCAGATCACCGTGACCAGGGTGGGTGAAGTCCTCAATATCTTCAGACAGCTCTTTGTAGATGTTTTCTAAACTGCAAACAAAAACATCAGAAGACTTTAAATAAACACAATTAAAAGGTTAAGAGCAAACAAGAGTGGCTCCTACACCAGACAAGGAAAGCATTCATCTTCATCTTAGATTTTAAGGCAAGAAAGGCTTTTTGCAGAAGCAGGGTAACAACAACCACCTTTGTTGTGTCCTGTAGGAATCACAGAATCATTTCAGTTGGAAAAGACCTTTAAGATCAGCAAATCCAGCTGTTAACCCATGAGGTCACCACTAAACCATGACCCTCAGCACCACAGCTTTGAAAATCCTCCAGGGACAGGGACTCCATCACTGCCTGGGAAAGCCTGGGCCCAACCCTGACAACCCTTTTGGGGAAGAAATTGTTCCTCATGTCCAACCTAAATCTCTTCTGAGGTAATTTGAAGCCATTTCCTCTTACCCTGAACAATTTGTAAACAAAATGGGGGGTTGCCAAGTGAGTGCTGTTATACCTGGGAGGAGGTGGAACAGGCTTCTGGACGCTGAAGCAGAGCCCATGAGCTTGATTAGGTCCATGATATGGATCTTGTCCCAAAATGACAACCTTCACCTGAAAGCAGACTTTTGTTAGCACTCAGTTATAACCAATATTAACTCAAAAGAGGGAAAAGACCTCCAAGATCATCAAGTTCAACCACCAACCTCCCTCTCTGGAGTTATTCAAGATCCATCTGGATGCATTCCTGTGTGATCTGGTAGAGATCCTGCTCTGGACTAGATGATATTTCAAGGTCCCTTTCAGCCCCTAACATTCTGTCATTTTGGCAATGGGATCACCTGAACCACTGTTTTGTTTTTTTACCATAGTTCATTACAAAACAATTATAAAACAAAAAACAAAACAAACCACTGAGAGATATGCAAGATCCAAAATTCCAGCACTTTGTTGTCTTGGAAATAAGATCAAAAGTCCAGGTGAAGTTTAAAAGGAAATTCTGTATCCAGTGAGGGTAATAAAGCAATAAATTGCTTCTTTCTTATCAGAGATGAAAGGGAAGCTGGGATTTATGAGTTACATGAGAGAAACAACAGCAGCCACATCCCATGGGACTGATGCTTACAAGGCAGAACATCAAATGCACGTGTTTGTGCATCCAACCCAATCTAACTGCACCAACAGCTGCAGAGACCTACCCCAGATGTCCTGGTCTGAGCTAGGACAGGACTATTTCTGGTTGGTGCTGCAACTTTCCAGCTCAGTCTCTGCTCAGTGAGGCACTTTCTGCAGTTCAGGGCAAGTCTGCACAGCCAGGAGCTCTGTCTAGCAATGAGAAGCTGATGGGGAGAGTTCCTGCCTAGGGCTGGAGGGTCAGAGAGGCTCTGGCTGAGATATGCTCCGGGGCACACCAAGGGCACTGCTACATCTCATGTCTCACCCAGGAGGCAGGAAGTTGGAGATGGCACCTATGGGCAGGACTGGACAGGTGACCCTAAACTGATGAACAAGGGATTGCATCCCATGGACAGCATCTTTAGGAGACAGCTGAGGGATCACCAGGGTCAAGCCTCTTCTTTGATGGCTGGGGTCCAAGAAGGACTTTCTCTATTCTGCCTTCAATCCCAATTCCTGAATCCATGTCTGGCATCCAGCTTCTAAACTTAGTTCCCATCTGCTGCTGAGTCCCAGTCTGCCTAGCACAGCACCACTGCCTGCCCCTAGCATCAGTAGTGCTGTGATTGCCATCAGGGGTTGGGCTCCATACTGGTTTGTATCCAGTTGTACATAATTTATTATTTATTAAAGCTGGGTTAGTTTCCCAACCCATCACTCTCTCTCCCTTATTCCCTTTTTGTTCCCTTTGGGAAAGGAGAAGGGTTCATAGGCAGCATCTGTCACTTCTCTGGTGTCCAGCCCAGCCTGACCATCACCACCCACCCTTCCTCAGCATCTCTACTCACGTCTCTGATGTCACACATCTGTGTCCAGGTGAAGACCTGCTCGGGGGGCGGATAAACCGTGTAGCGCTTCCTCTCCTCTGCCACAAACGCCATCAGCTGCATCACAGAAGGGTGGGGTTGGAAGGGATCTCTGGAGATCATCCAGTCCAACCCCCGCCCGCTAACACAGGTTCACCTAGATCAGGTTGCACCAGAGGAGGAGACTCCACAACCTCTCTGGGCAGCCTGCTCCACGGCTCCAGCATCCTCACACCAAGAAATTTTATCCTCATCTTCAGATGGAACCTCCTGGGTTCCAGTGTGTGCCCATTTCCCCTTGTCCTGTCGCTGGTCATCACTGACAAGAGTCTGGCCCCAGCCTCTTGCCCCACACAGATCTTTCAGCTTTTGCTCAGATTCCCTCTCAGGCTGCTCTTCTCCAGGCTAAACAGCCCCAGATCTCTCAGCCTTTCCTCTTCACAAAGATGCTGCAGGTCCCTCAGCACCTTTGCAGTCTCTGCTGGCCTCCCAGGGGGCATGAAGAAGAGTGTGGCCAGCAGGCTGAGGGAGATTCTAGTGCCCATCTGTTCTGCGTTGGTGAGGCCTTCTTTGCCACGAGGGCACATTGGTGGCTCATGGGCAACTTGTTCCCCTGCACTCCCAGGTCCTCTTCTGGAAAGCTGCTTTCCAGCGGACCACCCCTTCACCTGTAGGGTGCAGGGAGTTGTTCCTCCCCTGAAGGAAAGAGCAAGAGGAGTGTTCAGCCCAGTGCCAACCCTCCCTGCTCACCTCTGTGAAGTAGGGCTTGGAAAACTCTCCGGCCAGCTGCTTCCGCCAGCTCTCCCCAAAGCCCGGCGGCACGTTTCGCTCGGCCAGACGCTGCCTCGCCGCCTCCTTGTTCCTGCGGATCCGCTCCTGCTGCTCCAAGCTTAGTTGCAAGGCGGGACCAGAACCATCCCCATCAGCTTTCACCTTCTTGGCGGCACTGACCTGGAAATGGCGGCGGAATAGGCGGCTGCAGTGCGACCAGGGGGCTGCAAGGCCCAGCCGAGGATGGACGAGGCCCGGCCGCAGACCGAACAGCAGCGGAACACAGGCGGCGGCCGCCATATCCCGACCTCGCTCCACCCTCCTGGGGCGGCCGCAACACACGCGGCTATTTCGCGGCAAAACAACCCCAGCCCCAGCCCCATTGGACGCCGTGCAGCACAGGGCCCCGCCCACAAGAGATATCTCTCTCTATTGGCCAGCGGGAAAGTGTCTATTGCTCCCTATTGGCTTGGCTTAGAGAGCAGAGAGCCTCTCTACCTAGCACACGGTGACGCAGACGCGAGCTCTCAGCGCCCATTGGGCAACGGCAGAGCAGCGTGGCCTCGACTGGCAGCTCGGCCAAGCGTGGAAGAAGCGCGGGAGTTTGGAAGGGGCCGCCCGGTCGCCCCACAGCCCCAACGGCCGCCACCCCCCGACTCCCCCATGTCCCGCCGCATCTCTCCACCTCACAGCTGAGTTCCGCAGCCACTCCCCACCCCACAGTCGCGACCGCCTCTCCACGCTCCGCACCCGCAACCAGTCCCCCGCTCTTTACCTCATCATCACCGCCGGGCTGAGGGGAGCGGCTGCGCTTCTTGGCAGGCGCGGTGCTGAAGAAGCAGTGTAGCGTCTTCTGTCCGATCATGGCGGAGGCAGCAGAGCGGGCGAGAAACAGCACTGAAGGGGAGCAGCAGCAGCAGCAGTAACTTGGTTTGGGAGAATAGGCGGGACGGCGATTTGGCGCCAAAACCCCGCGCGCGCGCAGGGGCGTGGCCTAGGGGTAGGGGTCGTGGTCTGACAAAGAGGGGTTGGCTCCGCGCATGCGCAGTGGCTTCCCCGCACGCCTCTAGCGGGCGCCTCTCCCAGCCTCCGCGGCTCGTTCCCGGTCCCGCCTGGTTCCCGCCGCATACTTCTGTCGCCGTCAGTGCCGCCGAACTGGTGTTGATGGACAAATACGTGGTAAAACGTCCCCGCCGAGAGGCGAGGAGTGGTAGCGGTGGGGAACGGCCGCGTCCCGAGGAGCCGGGGCCTGCCTCAGCGCAGCCCCTCTGGCAGGAGATCCGCGCCGAGGGGCTGAGCTGCGATTACCGGCTCCTCTTCGGCAAGGCTGAGGCTGACGAGATTTTCCGGCAGCTGGAAGAGGAGGTGGAGTACTTCGAAGGTAATGCCCTTCGGCAACGTAGCTTCCAGCCCCGAGGGCCTGCCTGCTGAAGGGTTTCCCGGCCCTGAGCTGCCGTGGCCTGTGCAGAGCGGCTGGGAGGTGGAGAGGTCATTGCAGGTGCCAAAGCCTGAGCCAGAGAAGTGAAGAGCAAGCACAGGGCTAATGGTGCAGGGTTAATTCTGCTTGACTGGAAGTGAGCAGCAACTGGTTTCATTCACATTTGAGAAGTGGGGTAACCCTGGAATGGTGGCACAAGTTTGTTGTATCACCGTGTGGTAGGGGTCGGAAGTGACCTCTGGAGATCAGTCCAAACTCCCTGCTAAAACAGGGTCACCTCAGCAGCTTGCCCAGCATCACAACGGCCAGGTGGGTTTGGAAGCTCTGGAGAGGAGGAGGAGACTCCACAACCTCTCTGGGCAGCCTGCTCCTGGCCTCCAGCACCCTCACACCAAAGACTTTCCTCCTCCTGTTCATATGGAACTTCCTGGGTTCCAGTGTGTGCCCATTGTCCCTGGTGCTGTCACTGAGCACCGCTGGGCAAGAGTCTGCCCCCATCCTCTTGTCCTCCAGTGGTCGTTCAGCTCTTTCTGACCATTGATCAGATCCCTTCTCAGGCTGTTCTTCTACAGGCTAAAACACCCCAGGTCTCTCAGCCTTTCCTCCTCACACAGATTCTCCAGGCCCCTCAGCATCCTTGTAGCCTCTGCTCAGAGGTAGTAGCAAGTTGGTTTTGAACCTTCTCAACACCCCAGGTCCAAGCCTTTCCTCACACAGATTCTCCAGGCCCCTCAGCATCTTTGTAGCCTCTGCTCAAAGGTAGTAGCGAGTTGGTTTTGAGCCTTCTCATTTCTCATTTAAACAGGTGAAATGACAAAACTGCATGTGTTTGGCAAGTGGCACAACATTCCAAGGAAGCAGGTCACCTATGGAGACCCTGAGTTAACCTACACCTACTCAGGTGTTACCTTCTCTCCGAAGCCATGGATCCCTGTTCTCAAGCGCATCCGAGATCGCGTCACTCTGGACACAGGACATACTTTTAACTTTGTCCTAATTAACAGGTGTGTCTGGATTCCAGTTGCACCAAGCAACTGGTCTGTGGTAATGGGTTGGACTTGGTGATACTGTGATATGAAAAATTGCTTGTGGAAAACTATTGACAGGTCATTGACAGGTTGGTTTGCATTAACTGCATAATGGAATAGACATGGAGCTGTTAGAGCTGGTCTAGAGGAGGACCACAAAGATGATCAGAGGGCCCAGAGCACCTCTGCTGGGAGGACAGGCTGGGAGAGTAGGGTTGTTGAGCTTGAAGAAGAGAAGGCACTACAGAGATCTTGAAGCAGCCTTCTAGTGTTTTAAGGGGACTACTGAAAGCTGGAGAGGGACTTTGTACAAAGGCCTGCAGTGACAGGATGAGGGTGATGGATTCAATCTGCAAGAAGCTGGATTTAGATGAGACATTAGGAAGAAATTCTTCCCTATGGCAGTGGGTTGGAATTAGATGATCTCTAAAGTCCCTTCCAACTTAAAACATTTAGGAAGAAGTTCTTTACAGTGAGGGTGGTGAGACAGGGAGGGTTGCCCAGGGAAGTTGTGGATGCTCCCTCCCTGGAGGTGTTCAAGGCTAGGTTGGATGAGGCCTTGAGCAACCTGGTCCAGTGGAAGATCTCCCTGCATATGGCAGGGGGTTGGAACTGGATGATCTTTGAGGTCCCTTCCAACCTAAACCATTCTATGATTCTGTGATTTTATGATTCTATGATAAGGCACTGGAACAGGTTGCCCAGAGAAGCTGTGGAGGCTCCAAGCATGGAAGTGTTCAAAGACAGGTTGGACAAACTGAGCAACCAGGTCTAGTAGGAGGTGTCCCTGCCCATGGGAGGGAGGTTGGAACCAGATGATGAACTTGAAGGTCCTTTCTGACCTAAAGCATTCTATGATTCCACAAATTTCATTTTAATCTGTGCTCTGTACAGGTACAAAGATGGTGAGGACCACATAGGTGAACACCGCGACGACGAGAGAGAACTGGTTCCACGCAGCCCTATTGCCTCTGTCTCCTTTGGAGCTTGCAGGGACTTTGTTTTCAGGCACTGTGATTCCAGAGGGAAGAAGGCAACATGCCACATCAAACCCATCAGGCTGCAGCTAGCTCATGGCAGCCTGCTGCTGATGAAGTACCCCACCAACCTGTACTGGTACCACAGCCTGCCCATCCGTAAGAGAGTGCTTGCCCCAAGGATCAACCTCACCTTCCGGAAAGTGAGGACTAGTCAAGAAGTGAATTAGTCACATCAGGCACCAGAGATGGGTTTTTTTGACTGAAGATAGGAACTTCCTTCCCTGGCAACAAACTTCTGGTTCAAACACTCTCTTGGATGATCTAAGCTACAGGATGACCAATTTAAGCCAGGAGTGGAGATGGTGTGCTTGGTAAGGTGCTCATAAAGACTGACTACTGATATGCAATGCTAAGCATACTCTTGGAGTTGCTACTTCAAACCCTCTGCCCCTACCCAAAAATGGTGTATGAGGAGTGAAGAGCTCCTGCATGAATGCTTCTTATGCAGAGATTGTGATGTGCTTGGTCTTTGCTTCAGGCCATTACCACACATTGCAGCTACTTTTTCTAACAAGTTTGGTTTGGGGGGGGTGGGTTGGTTTTTGGTTTTTTTATTGCTACTGTACAGTTACAAAAACACCCTGCAGTGAAAACACAACTTCAAACAGCAGTGCAGTACTTTGACTAGAATATCATACATGGTTTAAATAAAGCACAACAGAAGACAAGAATTAAACACAGAGAAGTCATCTTGGAGGTCGCATCTGATGGGTTTTCACTTTTTATTAACACCTTCTCCACCATGGAAGCTTGTGAGGCACAAGTACCAGTGTTTGATGGGCCTCAGGTGCCTGCACAGAGCCCAGTGACTTCAGAAGGTGCAGGCTCGGTGGCAAACATCTGCAGAGCTTGATGCTCATATGAGCTGGGAGTACCTAGCCCAATCCAGGACCTGGACCAAGATGCTGCTTCTTTGTTCTCTTCCTTGCACTGAGGGCTAAGCCAAGACCATCTACTCCTTCCTGACAGGGAAAGCCAAAACAAGTGTTGACTACTCAACCCCCATCTTTCTTGCACTTGAGGAAGCTTTCAGAGCAAATCTGCAGCAGAGTAAAACTGAGCAGTTTGTCAGTGTTGTCCTCAAATTGGCTCTGTTGGAAAGCAGCTATATGCAGAAGGAAAACATACTGAACATAGAAGCTTGCAGTAAAATGTGGCTTCGTGGCCCTGTCACAAGCTGATGAATTTACAGCTTAGACCCTTGTGTGTGCATGTTCTGACCCCACCTCCAGCATAACTCCTTCCTAAAGTGACCTTTCAGTTGAACTTCTCAAAAAAGATCAGTTAAAAACTCTAAAGAGGCCCTGCTGAGAACAGGTACTGAAGAATCTACACTGCTGGCAGTAGAAATGGTTGGAAATTCTGAGGTACAAATGCTAGACCTGCTGGAAATAGATGCTTTGCATGATGCTTTTTCCTTCAGAGGCACCCAGCATTGCTTCACTGAGCTCCTTCTGCACACTCCTCCTGCCCTTCTGTAAGTGTTAAGTCTTAGTTCAATGGCAAGGGCAGCTTTGGCATTTAACATCCTTCTAGGTTTTATTTTTGTTGTTGTTTTTCCATAGCTTCAAATTAAAAAGTTAAAACCAAGCCTAGCACAGACAGGGAGGCTTCTCAGGAACTTGTACATCAGTGGGTTTATACTTTTATGTCCTATGAGCATTAGAGCAGGAATTGTGAGCCACACTCTGGAATGATGAGTTGTCTAAAATATTTTTGCATACACATCCATTACCACTCCAATTCTGGCTGGTTTGGAGCCTCCTATTAAGGATTTCCAAATGCCTGTGAGCTCTGGGCAGCAATGAGGATTTATGAGGTACAAAATTCCTCTAAAATGGTTTGAAAACTTTAAAGTTTGGAAGCTTTAGCTGCTGTTTGAGAAAGATTGATGAAAATATTTTTCTCCTCCAAGCTTACAAGGGTAAAAGAAGGGTAACAAATAGCCTACAGACTTTATTCTTGGTAACTTAAAGCAGCCAAAAGGGGAATTTTTGCTGCTTTTCTCTTTCTGTGCATTGTATGGGGAGTTGTTTCTTGACACATTAACCAACCTACAGCAGTAAAGTGTACACCTTCCTTCTAGTTATGTGGCAGTCTGTGTGTCTAACAGGGACATCAACCTTTCTGGGCTGCTCTACAGCTTCACAAGACAACTAAGTGCCCACCAATCCTGATTTGCTTGCATCCACTTGAACCTAATGAGGATGCTTGGGTTGCTAACACAGCTCAGCTCACAATCACAACTGGTCCAAGCTCTGAAGCTCAGCTGCAAGGCAGACAGCACCTGTCTGGGTGGCTGATGAGAAATGGCAGTTTTCAGCATTAAAACAGGAAAGGGCAAGTCTAGGTCAGCAATTACAGTAGCCTTGAAATCACAGCATTAAAAAGTTGTAGTTGATGCTACAAGCAATTTGTATTCACCAGTTCTGTAGTGCTGAGGGAAATGAGAATGCAAACACTTCTCTCTTCATTTCACCTGTATTCCAAAGATACAGAGCAAGAAATCAGGGTCTTGGCTCTTCACAGATCACATCTCCTGGCAGAAGGAGAATCTTGAGTCAATCTTGAAGCCTTGAAGCAGCAGAAGTACTTCTGTGATGTAGAAGTATTAGGCTGAACGGCATGAGGGAGGGAAGGTTTTTGGATCACGAGTGTTCTGGAGAGATGAGGAGCTGGGATATCAAGAGCAATCTGATTCCACTAGGAGTTCATCCCATCATCTTGAGACATCTCTCAGGACACAGCAGTGGGACTCAGCTGATGGTAAGGAGGCTGTTCAAATAAGCTCAAGGCACTTTTGTTTCTTAAGTCGTTGCCTTTGATAACAGCAGCTTCCAAAGTGTCTGCAGTAGGAGATGGAAGGAGCTCCCTCTGGAAATCTTGCCTATGTGTCAAGAGCATGGAACAGGGCCTGGGGATGTCTGTTTGAAATGGCTGCTTCAAGAGCTGAGCTGTTGACAAAACCACTTTGGAACACAAGAAATGCTTCTCTAATGCTTTGGGCTGCACCTCTTAGGGCAGCATCATTTTGGTATGAAACACAACTCCCAGCCAGAGAGGGAGGGGGAAATTTAAAGGGCCTGTGGTGGGTTATTTGCATAACAGGAGGTGCAACAAAGATCTGGTCAGAGGAATCCCTCTCAGTTTGTGTCCTTAGGCTCTCTGAATCACTCCTCAGCCCTCTGGTGCTGTACCCTGGAGTGAACTCGCTCGTAAAAAAGCAAATAAGCACTGGAGGAGAGGACTTCCTGCAGGCTGGCTCTGCGGACGGTGTCGTCGGAAACCCACAGCCACTGGCTGCTGACCGACAGAGGGCTCCGGGCGGGCGCTGGCGAGCGGCGGTAAGTCACAAAGTGTCCCGAGTGCATGTCCCCGTGGTGAACCACCACGGCCATCAGGCGGTACAGGTACACAGCGGGGCTGAAGGACACAGCAGAAAGGAAAAGTCAGAGGCTCTCTGGGTCACAGACGGGCCAGCAGCAGCTCCGCTTGAGGTGTCTTTAGTTGCCTTTTCTTTTTAGAGCTAAAGGATTCAGAGTCATGGAATGGTTTGGGTTGGAAGGGACCTTAAAGTTGTCATTTAGTTCCAACCCCCTTGGCATTGGCAGGGACACCTCCCACCAGACCAGAGGTGGTTCTGTAAGAGACACACTACCTGCCAACTGCTACTCCAGGTAGCAAGTGTTGACTGCAGTGCTATCTTGTTCTATTATCACTGAATCCCAGCATGGTAGGGGTTGGAAGGGACCTCTGGAGATCAGCCAGTCCAACGCCCCTGCTAAAACAGGGGCACCCACAGCAGCCTGCACAATGTCCAGGTGGGTTTGGAAGCTCTCCAGAAAAAGAGACTCCACCACCTCTCTGGGCAGCCTGCCCCAGGGCTCCAGAACCCTCACACCAAAGAATTTCCTCCTCCTGTTCAGATGGAATCTCCTTGCTTCCAGTTTGTGCCCATTGCCCCTTGTGCTGTCACTGGGCACCACTGACAAGAGTCTGTCCCCATCCTCTGGCCCCATGTAAGTCCTTTAGCTCTTGCTGAGCATTTATCAGATCCCCTCTCAGGCTGCTCTTCTGCAGGCTTAACAGCCCCAGGGCTCTCAGCCTTTCCCCTCACAGAGCTGCTCCAGGCCCCTCAGCATCTTTGTACCCTCCACTGGACTGTCTCCAGTAGTCCTCTGTGTTCCTTGAACTGGGGAGCCCAGAACTGGACTCAGTACTCCACATGTGGTCTCAGCAGGGCAGAGTACAGTAGGAGGAGAACTTCCCTCATCCAGCTGGCCACACTCCTTTTCATCCACCCCAGGTTAATGCTTGATTTAACAAATCAAGCTTGTTAAACACAGTGTTGAAAAAGAGAACTTTGGATTTCTTATACTAGCTTTTAAATCAGAGTAGAAGGGAAAAAAATGAAAGGGGGCAGGAGAGGAAAACAGCATGAATAAGAAGATGGCTATTCAGGATGATTTCCTGCACCATGAACCAGAGAAAGATTTTTTAGGATTTGCCTGTGATATGCTTTACTCCCTGTTCTAGAGAGAGAAACGGAGCCAAAGACTCAAAATCAGCCCAGAGAAAAGCAAAACATTTCTGTACAGAAGCCAGGAGAGATGCTCAATTCTGTGTCCATGCAGAATAAAGCCAGAATAAAGGATGACAGCATTTGAAGGGACTGAAATGACAAGATGGGCTACAAATCTCTTAACTCACCTGCACTCAGGGAATGCAGCAAGTGGAAAGGTTCCAGAGGACATTAAAAAGGAAGAGGAGCAGGCACCATTCATGAAGAGTGGTTTAGTTCCAGGTGGCTGTTCTGCATCTGCCAAAAAAAGGAGACACTCAGGACATAAACACTGCAGTTAGTACTGCTAGCAGCTGTGCTTCTGTTCCTGCAGCACCTTTCACCACAGAACAGGTATTTTACTTCTTTTCATTGATCCAGTCATAGAATTGCTTGGGTTGGAAAAGTTCTTTAAGATCACTAAGTCCAACCATTCTCTAACCCTACCAAGGCTGGTGCTAAACCAGCACCACCTCAGCACCACCATCTCTGCCTCTCTCTGAAACACCTCCAGGGATGGGGATTCAAGCACCTCCCTGGGAAGCCTGCTCCAGGGTTTGAAAACCCTTTCAGTGGAGAAGTTTCTTCTAATGTCCAACATAAACCTCTCCTAGGGCAATGTAAGACCATTTCCTCTTGTCCTATCACTTGTTCACTCCAACCTCCTTTCAGGGAGCTGTTGAGAGCCAGAAGGTCTCCCCTCAGCCTCCTTTTCATTACTTATCACTGTCCCTTAAAAGGAGCAAAACATCCCACAGTGGGAAGCTGAAAAATGGTAATTGTTTCTGCATGACACAAAGATGACAATAACCCAATTAACAAAACACTGAGCTGCCTAAAGGACAGACCTACTACTGCTAGATTTTACAATCATTTGTCACCACTCCCAGCAATGTTTTTGTGCTTCTCCTAAAGCCCTGCAAGACATCACTAACAAGACAACATTTAGGATTGCCAGACTTCAACATCCCTTCATCCCCTGGGTATAAATCATGCAAGTTTTATTTTACCTGGGATATTTTTTGCTTGTTTATATTTTTCTCTTAATTAGTATTTCAAAGGATCAAATTATCAAAAATAAATTAATTAAAGTATCATTTTAATTAGGATCATAGAATCAGTCAGGGTTGGAAGGGACCACAAGGAGCATCTAGTTCCAATCCCCCTGCCAGGGGCAAGGATACCCCACCCTAGATCAGGCTGGCTATAGCCTCATTCAGCCTGGCCTTAAAACACCTCCAGGGATGAGCCCTCAACCACCTCCCTGGGCAACCCATTCCAGGCTCTCACGACTCTCATGCTGAAGAACTTCCTCCTCACATCCAGTCTGAATCTCCCCACCTCCAGCTTTGCTCCATACTCCCTGGTCCTGTCACTACCTGACAGCCTAAAAGGTCCCTCCTCAGCTTTTTTGTAAGCCCCCTTCAGATACTGGAAGACCACAATAAGGTTACCTGGGAGCCTCCTCTTCTCTAGGCTGAACAGCCCCAATTATTAATTAAAGTATGACATTAACTTATCCAGACTGAACTGTAAGCTTGGCACAGGGTCTCCTAATGCTTGCCAAAGGGATTTTCACAGAACCACAGAATTCATCAGGTTGGAAGGGACCTCTAGAGGTCACTTGTCCAACCCACCTCTCCTGTGTGCACAGATCCACCTAACAACACTGCTCCCATGTTCATTCTGTAGATTATAAATGTTTTATCACAGAAACATAAAAATACCATTATCAATTTTCTCTTCAAAATCATTGAGTGGTCTGAGTTGGAAGGGACCTCCAAAGGTCTTCCAGTACAACCCCCTCTGCAATCAGCAGGGACATCCTNATGTCCTTCCTGTGCTGGGGGCTCCAGAACTGCACACAGGACTCCAGGTGGGGTCTGAGGAGAGCAGAGCAAAGGGGCAGAATCCCCTCCCTTGCCCTGCTGCCCACACTCCTCTTGCTGTAGCCCAGCACACAGTTGCTGTCTGGGCTGCACTCACACTGCAGGCTCATGTTGAGTTTTTCATCACCCCAGACCCCCAGGGCCTTTTCCTCAGGGCTGCTCTCAGCCATTCCCCACCCAGCCTGGAGTTGTGCTTGGGATTGTGCCTACCCAGGTGCAGGACCTTACACTTGGCCTTGTTGAATGTCATGAGGCTGGCTTGGGCCCACCTCTGCAGCCTGTCCAGGTCCCTCTGGATGGATCCCTGCCCTCTAACAAGTTGACTGTGCCACACAGCTTGGTGTCATAAAGAACATCTAGTTCCAAACCCACTGCCACAAGAAGGGCTACCTCCAAGTTGCTCAAGTACCTGAAGGTTTTCCTGCTAGGCCATCCCTTATGCCAGGTGTTGTCTGATCAGTGTTTTTCTGGTTCAGCTCATTCTGGCTTGCTTTATGAACAGGAATGTGATATTTGTAGATGTCCATGATGAGGAACTCGTTGAACTGTACATGCTCATGGCGTTTCAGAGGGGTGCCTTGGTTTGACCAGCTCAGCCTTTGCAGATGGATGCACAAACACTGAGGCAGCTTCAGCCATAGACAAGGAAAGAGAAAGACATTTTGAATGAAAAGAAAGAGCTGTCCGAGTTAAAAGCCTCCAAATGGATCTGCTAAGCCTGGTGAGTAAGGAAATGCCTCACTGAGCTGTGCCTTTATGTGCTACTATCTGTGTGTAAGCTTACTGGCAGTAGTATCCCTAGGACATGACTTAAACTCACAGGTCTCTTGACATTTCTGACAATGCCACTACTCTCTGGGCTGTAGGGCAGCTTAATGTTAAGACTTTTCTCCAAATGGAAGAAAAATCCATCAAAATAGATGAATCTTCCCTAAAAACTCACCTGTCAATCTCACCTAGCTTGAGCTATGAGATAGAAATGAGGCCTGGGGTTTGTTAGAGTGAGTTGTTGCAAGGCATTTGCTAATACTCAGCAAGTAATAGATTTGCTCAGTCATGCCAAGCTCACATGTAAGTCTTTTACTGAGTAACAATAAAATGCTCACATTCTTCAAGCTACAGAGGTTGATGTTTGGCTGAGTTGAGGCCTCAATGCCTACCAATATTTAATAAATAAGCTGATTTTTTGAAGTAAAACATGAAAATAGTCTAATATCAGAGATCAAAGACAGAAATTACTGTTTAATAAGGATGGAAAAACAAGATTTAGGGGGTTAGCTGGCCTCACCTTTCCTAACTTGAGTTGCTTAACAAATGTTGTTCTCTGGTTTTCTATGCTCTGGCCATTCAGGATCCCTTCTGCCTGAATCTGAAATCAAAAGGGAAAAAAAATGAAGGCATTTCATTACACATAACAGTGCAGGTCTGCACTCTGCAGGCAAAGCAACTCTCTAGGCAGAATTATTCTCAGTGCATTAATTACATCCACAGCTTTCCAGGAACTTCCTTAAGAAGTTTTGATCCTAATGGATCAGAATTCTGAACCAAAATGAAGCAGAAACCAGAACAAGCCCAGCCTCCAGGTTTAAGTGTAGCCATTTCTGTTGGCTGGCTAACAAACCACTTTGGCTCATCATGTCCTAATCCTCCCCTACTATGACCAAATTCTCCTTTGCCATGGCCAGATCCTCCCTCACCATGACCAAATCCTCCCTCACCTCAGCCAGATTCTCTCTTGTCATGGTCAAACCTTCCCTTGTCATAGCCAAATCCCTCACCATGGTCAAATCCTCTCTTGTTGTGGTCACATCCCTCACCATGTCCAAATTCTCCTTGTGTCCAAATCTTCCATGATCATGACCAAACTCTCCCTCACCATGGCCAAATCCCTCACTATGGTCAAATCCTCCCTTGTTGTGGTCAAATCCTCCCTCGTTGTGGTCAACTCCCTCACCATGTCCAAATTCTCTTTCACTGTGTCCAAATCTTCCATGATCATGACCAAACTCTCACTCACCATGGCCAATTCCCTCACCATGGTCAAATCCTACCTCGTTGTGGTCAACTCCCTCACCACGTCCAAATTCTCCTTCACTGTGTCCAAATCTTCCATGATCATGACCAAACTCTCCCTCACCATGTTCAAATCCCTCACTAAAGTTGAGTCCTCGTAAGGACTGATGAGGTAAAGGAATATTTGGCCACAGTGTGGGAGGATTTGGTCATGGTGAGGGCAGATCTGGCCACAACAAGGGAAGATNTCCAACCTGGCCTTGAACACCTCCAGGGAGGTTGTGGAGCACAGAATCACTGAATGTGATCAAAGATCACATTCAGTGATTCTGTGAACCACAACCTCCCTGGGCAACCTGTGCCAGTGTCTCACCACCCTCACTGCAAACAACTTCCTCCTAACATCCAGTTTCAATCTCCCCTCTGACAGTTCAAACCCATTGCCCCTTGTCCTGTCATTACAAGACCTTGTCAATAGTCCCCCCCCAGCCCTCCTGTAGGCCCCTTCAGATACTGGAAGGCTACTCTAAGGTCTGCTGGAAGCCTTCTCTTCTCCAGGCTGCAGAGCCCCAACTCTTGTAGCCTGTCCTCATAGCAGAGCTGCTGCAGCCCTCTGAGCATCTTGGTGGCCTCGTCTGGACCCGCTCCAACAGTTCCATGTCCTTCAGGCTAGAGGCTTAACTGAAGCCCTGAGTAGAAAACTGAAGCCATAATTCTGTCAGCAGGCATAGAATGAGCCAGAATATAAATCCAAATGACATACTTTAGTACAGTTGTCACACACCACATCCTTCACAGATTCAGAGGAGATGAAGTGATGGAGGCAGTGGTCCAGGGTTAGAGGACGACCCTGAGTATGGAAAAAAAACAACATTATTTGCAATAATTTTAGGGTGCAAGCCACCTCATTTAGGAAAAGGGATTTTTTTCCCTAATTTCTTCCAGAGAAATCAGAGAATTGAAGATTTATGACTGGAGAAAGCTCTAAATGGCTTTGAGTCCATAACACTGATAATGGAGCCATGGAGATTAAACATGGAAAATATTGGAGGCTGCAGATAAGAGCAAAAGAATCACAAATCATTAATGCTGGAAAAGATCTGAGAGTCATAGAATCATAAAATCAGTCAGGGTTGGAAGGGACCACAAGGATCATCTAGTTCCAACCCTCCTGCCATGGGCAGGGACACCTCACATTAGAGGTGTGCTCCAGAGGGCTGCAGCAGCT
>WBNM01016534.1:3047-37236 GCA_013399055.1 Ramphastos sulfuratus | reverse complement strand
CCCAAACCATCACACCAAGTGTGTCAGGTTCTATTCCCATCAGCAGTGTCTTTAAGAATTCAGTATAAAACTGAGGGATCACAAGGATTAAACTATTTTCTTCAGTGTCCAATGTAACAGTAGATCTTTAGACTACCATCGAGTAGTATTCTCTTGTAGTGAACAAGGATTACAGGAAAAGGTATATATATATATGTTTGCAGGTGTTCTGAATATTTGAGTAAAATTAATAACAGGCTTTTGAAACAATAAGAAAATAAGAAAAGCATTAGGAGAAAATGTAATTTTTATTTTTCAAATTCCAAAAAACAAAACTCAGGATACATTGCAATAGAAATCCCCTTTCAACAAGACTATGGAGAAATCCAAGGTTTAACCCAGATTCTTTCTTCTTTTCTTTCCCTTTCTACCTCCTTACAGTTATCTTCTTCCTAACTCTTTGCTGTTTTTGCTGTAGCTTCAGAACCGAATAAAACAGTTTACAATTCTTACAACACATGCTGTTTAACAGATATTTGGGCAAGTACATGACACAATAATGTAGACTTTTTTATAATTCTTTACTTGCTTTTATGGAAACTGGTGAATTATACAAACCATTCAGAATACGATGCAGTATCTATTCCATGCAAATTTTATCTTCTGTATTAGTAGATTATCTTTAGATGTGGAACTAAATAACTATGTATCATAGGTAGGAAATATGAGTATTGCCTACACAGAGTGAGAGTTGCTACATCCTTACAACAAGGTACACATAGAAAGTAATGGAAGAGAGACAGTAGTGCTGGAAATGTATTGTATGTGAAGATAAAATGGGTCTTTTGTGTGAAAATCAAAAACATTTTTCATGCCTGAGGAAAAGTAGAAGAAATATAAACTCTCAGATGGGCCTGTTTTATATGACCGTATCTTGTCAAAGATGCTGTCGCAGAAGGCCAAAATTTTGGCCTAAAATATGTCCTGGCTTGTCCGCGCATGATCTGATGCTCTTCCTCCCTCTGTTGGAGTGGGGAGCAATGTGGGAAAGAGGACAAAAGGCCTGGATCCACCCAGTCTGCTCCTGTCTGCATCCTGTGGCAAACATGCAGGGCCTGTGCTTTGCCAAATGTGGGTAAATCAAGCCTCTGGCTTCACCTAATATGGTTAGTTTTGGCTAAGTGCCACTCTGGTGAATCTCTGTGGCCAAACAGACCCATCAGAGTCAGGCAGCTGATAAATATAGAATCATAGAATGGTAAGTTTGGAATGGACCTCAAGGAGCATCTAGTTCCTTCCCCCTGCCATAGGCGTGGACACCTCCCACTAGCACAGGTCACTCAAGGCCTTGTCCAACCTGGCCTTGAACACCTCCAGGGAGGGACCATCCACAACCTTGCTGGGCAACCTGTTCCAGTGTCTCACCACCCTCATTGTAAAGAACTTCCTCCTAACATCCAGTTTAAACCCCCCCTCTTCCAGTTTAAACCCATTGCCCCTTGTCCTGTCATTACAAGTCCTTGTAAATAATCCCTGTCTGGAACTATAATGCAGCCCCAGAAATCCAGAGATATTAGTTTGTGAGCAAATATTCTAAAAAGCCTCTTTGTAATTAAAGCACTTTGCTTTTGTTCTGTTTGTTCTGTAACTGCCTTATGCTTCAGCAGAAAGGAGCCTCTTGAGTCACCCTAGAGGGCAAGCAGCATGTTGCACCTCAATAATCTTTCTAAAAGCTTACTATTTATTTGCTAGCTTCGCTAAATTCTTTGAAATAGTTTGGTACTGTCTAATGTACTGTACATATTCTGTAATCTATTTGCATAGCTGAGCATAAAGACCATATAAATAAGTCAGGAAAATAATTTTTGGGTTAATTAATAAAAATATTGTCCAGAGAAGGGCAATAAGGCTGGTGAGGAGTCTGGAGAATAAACCCTATGAGAGGAGGCTGAGAGAGCTGGAGTTGTTCAGCCTGGAGAAGAGAAGGCTCAAAGGAGACCTTATTGCTCTCTACAACTACCCAAAGGGAGGATGTAGTCAGGTGGGGACAGTTTCTTCTCCTAGGCAATCAGTGACAGAACAAGAGGGCACAGTCTCAAGCTGTGACAGGGCAGGTTTAGGCTGGATGTTAGGAAGAAATTTTTCACAGAAAGTGATTGGCCATTGGAATGGGCTGCCCAGGGAGGTGGTAGAGTGACCATCCCTGGAGGTGTTTAAAAGGAGACTGGACAAGACACGTAGTGCCATGGTTTAGTTAATTAGAAGGTATTAGGTGATAGGCTGGACTCGATGATCTCAAAGGTCTTTTCCAACCTGGTTAATTCTGCAATTCTGTGATTAATTTTTGTAAATATTTCATATTTTATAATTAATAACCCATTCATAGCAGATGCCCATACAAAGAAGTAAAGTTATATTTTTCTTTAGCTTTTGATGGTGAAAACCATAATCTAAGAGGCCACAATTTGCTTTCTGACAACACAACAGAAAGACTTAATCAAAAGAAAACAACAGAAAAATGCTTTTCCATGCTCCAGGTCTGTCATGAAAAAGGTGTGCTTGGGAGGTAAATATTGGTAAGATCAGCTTCTGAAATGTTTAGTTCTTCTGGGTGTACGAGACAAACTGACAGGGAGAACCGTGTGCAGGGAATATTGACAGAATTCCTGAAAGACAGGCAACATCTGAAGTGGTAAATTGAGGTGGAAACTACATCAATGCCTGAACATAAAAGAAAAAGCTGGAGGAGATAAGGAAAGGTAGCAATAGAAAAAAACGCATATGAAATAAAATCAAATTATTTAATAAATAACAGTCTGTGGACCAGATATAAATAAAATACAACTCAATAAATGCAATATATATTTCGACATAGATGATTTCTGGAAGAATCCATTCAGGAGTATGCAGGTATGGGGTTTTGATTTACTTCATCAGATACGAGTATCATCTTCAGAGAGGATGACTTTATTGTGATAATAGATAAAAATAATCAATATAGCAAAAGAGAAAATCCATTGGAAACAATCATTTTACACCAATATAGTACAACTTCCCATGAGAATAAAATTGGAGTGCTACATGTCATTGGCATTTAGATTCTGAGTTACATAGAATGGCAGCATACAAAGGCTTAATGTCAGCTTTCAGTTGAGGCTTGTATATACTGGTTAGCCTGTTTAATGTGATCTCACAGAGTTTTTTTCAGAGTCAAAAACTGTATCTAAGAATCTAGCCTTTTAAGAATATATTTGCAGCTACATCTCTGCCTGCACATCACTAATAACTACTGGATTATTCTTATGGATTTTTTTTGTTAAATATATATGCAGATCTCATTTCAGAACAGAGGAGTTTGCATTGAAAACTGTGCAGTATTTAAAAATTATTTTTCCTTCCTATCTTCAGGGGGAAAAAAAAGCAATGGTAAGAAAATGGTTTATAACACTGATTTAGAAAAAGTGGTAGACTGCATGCCACAACAAGTATCTCCAGCAGGAAGCTGGTTAAGCATGGAGACAACTTTCCTCTTACTTTCTCATCTGAGAATGTAACACATTGATGAGATGATATAAGGAAGATGTCAGTTCTTGCTGCTTCTATCTAGCAGCAAAACAGAAAGTTTTATTCACCACTTTGTGTCTAGAACCCTTCATACATGATGAATTAATAACAGATCAACAGTTTAAGTATCATACTGGTCTAGAATGTGTATCGAGACAACCACTTCATGAAAGCAAACAGACATATCAAAACTGCACCACCTCCTGTTTTCAAATCCCTCCCACAGTATACATATGAGGATAGGCTACGAGAGTTTGGGCTCTTCAGCCTGGAGAAATGAAGGTTTTGAGGAGACCTTGCAGTAGCCTTCCAGTATCTGAAGGGGGCCTACAGGAAGGCTAGGGAGGGACTACTTACAAGGTCTTGCAATGACAGGACAAGAGGCAATGGGTTTAAACTGGCAGAGGGGAAATTTAGACTAGATGTTAGGAGGAAGTTCTTTACAATGAGGGTGGTGAGACACTGGAACAGGTTGCCCAGGGAGGTTGTGGATGCTCTCTCCCTGGAGGTGCTCAAGACTAGGTTGGATGAGGCCTTGAGTGACCTGTACTAGTGGGAGGTGTCCCTGCCTATGGCAGGGGGGTGGAACTAGATGATTTTTGAGGGCCCTTCCCACATAAACCATTCTATGATTCTGTGATACATATGTAGCCCCAAAAAGTTATTTTGGAACTCAAATAATGCTTTCCTTATAAAGGCATAGAATCATGTACATCAATGATTTGCGCAAGGTTACTGCAGTCCAGGAAGTTTTATTTCAGGACCACTAAAACATTGTCTATGAATGAATGTCAAATCCTAATACTGAATATCTCTACCAAGAGCAATTCCACTTTTCCCACTACAACTCTTTCCTTGACTATTAGTATAGACTAGGTTTTCCAGATACTTAACAAAAAATTCTCTTTTGCAACTGGAGCAAATTACTCCTTTTTGTTCTTGCTGTGTATGGGGTATAAATGTTCTCTATGTTCCATAAGACACAGCTTTTCAAATTCTTTTCATTCTTCTTGGGATGTAGAATGAACATGACCAATTCACTTAGCCTTCTCTCAAATGTCTTCCTTCTCAAATCTTTTATTATTTCCTTGTCCCTCCTCTGAACTCTCTCCAATTATATACATTTTTTTTAATTCCCCCTCCAAGCCCTCTGCTCAAAACTGCAAGTAGAACATCAGCTCATTATGGAGTACAGGATAACCATTTCTTCTCCTTTATTTTTAAATGATACTTCTTTTATGAGGACTTGAAAATGATAGGAGAAAAGTGATGCTTATTGTTTAATTTCTACCTTTTATAGATATAAGGAAATGGGTTGATATGGACAGGTGTAGATAATGCGGGGCTGCAGAAATTGGTATCTGTGAGGACAGATCCGGGCTGCCCTGTTCTGGGCACAGTTGGTTTCAGGAGTTACAGCAGGCAGCAGAGAAGATATTACTTGGAGCAAAAATAAACCTCTGTATACTAACAGTAATGCCACCATCACCTCATTCTCTTGCATCGTGTGGGACGCAAACAGAAACCTGAAGCGAAGGAGTGAAGCTGAGCCTAACAAACAATGGAGAGAAAGATATTGTTTTATTATTTGACTTCTTGTCACCCACTACCCCAATCAGCAATTAAATATTTATTTTACTTGGCAATAATTTAATCTTCCTCAAAGTCAAATATCTTTTACCCTCAGGGAGAGGGGAGGAACAGCTGTGTGCAGGAGCAAGCGAGCGAGCAGGGTGAGTGGGAAGCAGTAAACAGTGGTTGGTTCCTTCCCAGGCAGAGAGAAGATAATGGTCACAACTCTGCCAGCAGGCACAGGGCAAAAGAATGTGGGAACTCAGACCAAGCTCTCTCACAAACATGCAGCTGTGCAGGTGTCTGGCTGTGATGGGTGCCTGAGCCTGGCTCTTGAACTAGGAGTCAGAGACACTGCTTGTGTACAGTGTGATCAAATAAATGACCTGCTCAGGCAGGTGATTGAACTGAGAGAGGAGGTAAAGAGACTGAGAACAATCAGAGAGTGTGAAAGCGAGATAGACTGGTGGAACCACACTCTGAGGCTAAGGTAGCAGGAAGAGGCTTTACAGGTAGTGGAGGACCCCCTCTCCTCCTGTCACCAGACAAAAGGAGGGGATATAAGGGACAAGGAGGAGTGGAGAGGGGTCCTTCCTCAGAGAGGAAAGCAAGAGTCTCCTCACCCCCCCTCACCTACCCAGTTGCCATTGTACAATAGGTATGAGGCTTTGGGACTTGACATCCAGGAGAATGAAGATGGAGACAAGGACAGGTATAGTGCTCTGCAAGGGGAACTAGACAATGATGAGGATGATGGCTCTTCCTGCTTAGAGGTGTCACCAAAGTCTAGTCGAACTGCCCCCTGCATTAAAACCTCCTCACTAAAGAGTAAAAGATGGGTCATTGTCATTGGTGACTCACTGCTTAAGGGAACAGAAGGCCTGATATGCAGACTGGACCTGCTACACAGAGTGGTCTGTTGCCTCCTGGGGGCCTGGATTAAAGATGTAAGGAAGAAGCTCCCTTCCTTAGTTTGGCCCTCAGATTATTATCCCCTCTTGTTGTTTCAGATAGATAGTGATGGAACATGAAAAACTCTTCCAAGGACAATGAAGAAGGATTTCAAAGCCTTAGGATATCTGGTTGTGTGATTGTGAGCACAGGTCATGTTCTCCTCCATCCCTCCAGTTGTGAGGAATGATGTGGGATTAGGCAGGATGTGCCAGCAGATTAATACCTGTCTCTGATCCTGGTGTCATTGGCTAGAGTTTGGGTTTTTTGACCATGGCTTGATTTAAAAGAGGCAAGGCCTGTTGGCAACAGATGAGAATAACCTATCCCTCAGTGGTAAAAGGGTTTTAGGAAGGGATTGGCAGGGCTCATTGGCAGAGCTTTAAAATAGGTATGAAGGGTGGCAGGGGCGAAACTGGGGTCACTAGAAAGGAGCCTGAATGCAATATGCCAGTGCCTGTGGGAGAGGTGTTGGAGGTCATATCTGTACCTTGGATCAAGTACCTGTATGTCAACACCCATACCACGGGCAATAAACAGGAGGAATTGGAAGCTATTGTGCACCAGGGAAACCACTATATAATTGCCATCATGGAAATGTGGTGGGATGATTTGCATAACTGGAGTACTGCAATGGATGGCTACAGGCTCTTTAGAAGGGATAGACAAGGGAAGAGAGGTGGACAAATTAGCGTTATACATTAAGGAGCGTTTTGACTGTCTTGAATTCAATGTCAGACACACAAAAGTGGGTCTTCAGTAACATGGACAGCATGATGAGCTAAAGTGCACTTGCATTGGGTTTTCAGGTAATCTGCAACTCGAGAGGAGTGGCTGATATACCAGGTGAATATGCTCCCATTCAGAGAAACTGAAAGGTTGGAGAAACTGTGCCATTCAAAACATGGAAATAGTAAGTCCTTCACCTGGGAAGGAATAATTCCAATCAACTGTACAAGTTTGCATCTAACCATCTGGACACATGCTTTGCAGAAAAGGGCCTGGTAAATGATCAACAAGCTGACCACGAACTAGCAATATATTCTTCAAAGAAGACCAGCAACAACCTAGACTGCACTAGTGTGATGGTTTGGGAGTTACTTGCCCTCCCCACATGAATTCACCAGACTAGACTCAGTTGGATGGAAGTTAAGGAAGCTATATTTAAAGCTTTGCACAATTTACAAGCCTATATATGTACAATATACAAATTTTACAGTTATATATACCAGTTAAAGTAATGCAGAAACACAAAAATCCATCCTGAAACACTCAGATTGCCCAGGAGGCTCCCAAACCAAACCCGCAAACTCCCTCCTCCCTCTCTCTCCCTTCTTTCCCTCCCCTCAGAAATAACCAGATCAACTCTCTTATAGCTCACGTGATAAATCTGCAGAGATCTGAGGTGAGATATCAGAAAGATGATGAGGAAGTTAGAGGAAAAAGGGTTAGGTTGNTGAGCTTTTCATCAACCCAGACCCCCAGGTCCTTTTCCTCAGGGCTGGTCTCCAGACATTCACCACCCAGCCTGGAGTTGTGCTTAGAATTGTGCCTACCCAGGTGCAGGACCTTACACTTGGCCTTGTTGAATTTCATGAGGTTGGCCTGGGCCCACCTCTCCAGCCTGTCCAGGTCCCTCTGGATGCCATCCCTGCCCTCTAGCAAGTCGACTGTGCCACACAGCTTGGTGTCATCTGCAAACTTGCTGAGGGTGCACTCGATTCCTCTGTCCATGTCACTGACAAAGATGTTAAACAGCACTGGTCCCAGCACCAACCCTTGAGGGATGCCACTTGTCAGTGGTCTCCAGGTGGACATTGTGCTGTTGATCACCACACTCTGTGTGCAATCAACCATCCAGCCAATTCCTTACCCAGCAGTGCCACCCGTCCATTCCGTGTTTTTCCAGCTTGGTGACCAGGATGTCATGTGGGACAGAGTCAAATGCCTTATTCAGGTCCAGCTTGAGAAGCGTGTGAGAAGTGAGTCCCTTATCTATATTTTGACTACTTTTGTCTTTCAGCAGAAGAATGAGTTCTTTTTCTCCTCACTACCAAGGATTTAATTTCTCTCAGTAAAATATTCCTATTAGCCTCAAACCAGCACAACTAGAAAGTTGCCAGCAGATCAGGTGAGGTGATCCTTCCCTTCTTCTGATGAAACACATCCGAAGTGCTGGGCTTAGTGAGCAACAGCTTACAGTTTTGTTACTGTTTTTTTTGATCAGCTGAGGAGACAACAACATGGGATAATACATAATATAGAATTTAAATTGCGACAATTATTCAGATACACCAGATTATTATTGAGTAAGAGTTTGCTATGTCTACAGTTTATAATAACTGAAATATGCAAGTTATGTAAACTTAGAATTACTATATATACTTGTTTTGTATATATCCATGAAAATGCTTCTTCTTACTGAAGACTCTTGATTGCAACAGACTGATCCTGCTACAGGCAAAATAAAAATGCTGTTTCTTTCTCCTTCACTCTTACTGTTACAGCTAATCTGATATATGGCAGTAGGTCACCAGTCAAAAGCTGTATTACTGCAGGCAATGTAGACAATACCTGACATCATTGTCCAAGCTTCACTGAGCTCACTGTGCGATGTGTACAGTTTTGAAGGGAAAGGGATATTTCATACTAAGGATCTTATGACAACATAGAGATCTTTATAACTTTCATTATCTTATAAAGAGATAAACCACAGAGAACAACTTGTCAGTAAACCCAGAAGACAAAGACACAGATCTTTAAGTCTGTTTGAGAGAATGCAAATGAACAGTCTTGAATTAATGTTCTTTTTCAGTCTGTTCATAAAACAAGAACCCACATATTCTAGATTGGTAATTCAGAATGGCAGTCTGATGTGAAATAAACTATTTTGTAAATTTGTATCTTTTCAATTGTATCACTTACCTGCATTAAATTCTTCCAATTTAAAAGTGTATTTACTAGACATATTAACATATCTATGAAAAAGAACAAGAAAATGACTAATCAAATTGAATTTCACTAGAAAAATCAACATTTCAATTATTCAAGCTTGGCCTGTTTCCTCCCAAAGCAAAATTCACTAATGCTACATTTGAAGTCTGCTCTTACTAGAATCCTGAAATAAAATAAGTGTTTAGATAGCAAGGAGTTAGTGGCTAGCATGATAACTTGATGCATTGTAACAACCTAAGCCACACATACAAGGATTTCTTTTTCCCCTTATGAGAGCAAGTAGTTGCCTCTCTAAGTATGTTCAGGTGGAACTGAATAATAGTTCAGCTGAAGGCACATAGATGAGTTTTCATTTGTTGTAGGTACAAAGTATTGCAGCTTCTTGAATTTACAAGAAAATCTTTAAAATAAGCATATCAACTCTTCAGTTTAATAAATTTCACATTATTTTTTTAACAGATAAAGATGCCACACTAAAGTGAATTACCTGAACTAACATTTGCAACTAAATTTGAACTCATATTTCTTTTAGAAATTTGTCTCCAAGCCTATACTACTTGTATTTCCAGTGGTAATACTGTACATTCTCATGAACGTTAATCATAGTCATGAATATCTATTAATATTTTCTTAATTAGAATTTTGAAGATTCCTTTAACATTTTGAGATGGCAAAACAAGGATATAATCCAAGCTTTCTGTAAAACTATCTTTAAAAAAAAAATGAAAAAGAAAAAAGCTTTAAAAAGATATCATTTCATTGAAAAGAGGAAAAATCATTAAAGGGCATCTGTTGCAGACCTGACTCGTCAATACCTTTTTCTAGCACATATTCCTTAATGACTCAGCTGTGCAGTCAGTGAGAGATGTTTTCTGTGAGGCTACTTTTTCATGACAGATCCTGTTCTACATTTGTTCAGATGTAACACCATTCAGCAACTGATTTTAAATTATAAAAAAACCAAATGAAACAACAAAAAAAAAAACAAACCAAAAACCCTCAACAAGTTTTGAACAGAAACCCCACAATCACCACCAAAAGTCCAAAACAATGTCCCATATAACATTGCATTATAATGATATTTCCCAGTTTCAATTATATAGTCTATCTTTTTAAATAGGTATTTCAGAGGTATATAGGCAAAGCCTAATATGAATTTCTCATGCTATTTGCCTATTTTCCTCGGGATTTATGGAAGATAGTAAGTCTTTATTCGGGAACTCTGTCCTTTCTGAGTTCTATGTAGCATTAATGAATGTCATCACACTGACTTGCTGGATTAATTGCTTCCAAAGTTCAATTATTTACAATCTGTATGATATTCCTTTTTTGTGTCCTTTTGGGTAAAAGTAGCAATAACATTTATGCAACATATAGAGATGTCCATATTTTATGAATTAATTTTCTTAATAATCATAATGTTTGTTAAAACAATGCCTTGTTTAAAATAATTCATAATGCGAAATAAATACACAAAGAAAATGAAGAGAGGACTGAAGAAATTTACTTAACACCATACAACAGAAGGTAAAAAATAATTATCGGACATAAGAATGATCATAGAATCCCAGAATTATAGAATCATAGAATCATAGAATCAACCAGGTTGGAAGAGACCTCCCAGATCATCCAGTCCAACCTATCACCTAGCCCTAGCCAATCAACTAGACCATGGCACTAAGTGCCTCATCCAGTCTTTTCTTGAACACCTCCAGGGATGGCAACTCCACCACCTCCCTGGGCAGCCCATTCCAATGCAAATCACTCTCTCTGTGAAGAACTTCCTCCTAATATCCAGCTTAAACCTCCTCTGGCACAACTTGAGATTGAGTCCCCTTGTTCTGTTGCTGGTTGCCTGGGAGGAGAGACCAACCTCCACTTAGCTGCAACCTCCTTTCAGGTAGTTGTAGACAACAATGAGGTCACCCCTGAGCCTTCTCTTTTCCAGGCTAAACAACCCCAGCTCCCTCAGCCTCTCCTCACAGGGCTGTGCTCCAAGCCCCTCACCAGCTTTGTTGCCCTTCTCTGGACATGTTCCAGTAGTTAATTAATTGTGGGCCTATTTAACATGTTTAACAAGTTAATTTTTTGGTAAATCTTTACTCTGGTATTTAAGCCCATGCAATGCAGGCATTTTTGGAATTTGGTGGTGTAAGGCGCTGACATGAGAANACCTGACTCGTCAATACCTTTTTCTAGCACATATTCCTTAATGACTCAGCTGTGCAGTCAGTGAGAGATGTTTTCTGTGAGGCTACTTTTTCATGACAGATCCTGTTCTACATTTGTTCAGATGTAACACCATTCAGCAACTGATTTTAAATTATAAAAAAACCAAATGAAACAACAAAAAAAAAAAAAACCCAAAAACCCTCAACAAGTTTTGAACAGAAACCCCACAATCACCACCAAAAGTCCAAAACAATGTCCCATATAACATTGCATTATAATGATATTTCCCAGTTTCAATTATATAGTCTATCTTTTTAAATAGGTATTTCAGAGGTATATAGGCAAAGCCTAATATGAATTTCTCATGCTATTTGCCTATTTTCCTCGGGATTTATGGAAGATAGTAAGTCTTTATTCGGGAACTCTGTCCTTTCTGAGTTCTATGTAGCATTAATGAATGTCATCACACTGACTTGCTGGATTAATTGCTTCCAAAGTTCAATTATTTACAATCTGTATGATATTCCTTTTTTGTGTCCTTTTGGGTAAAAGTAGCAATAACATTTATGCAACATATAGAGATGTCCATATTTTATGAATTAATTTTCTTAATAATCATAATGTTTGTTAAAACAATGCCTTGTTTAAAATAATTCATAATGCGAAATAAATACACAAAGAAAATGAAGAGAGGACTGAAGAAATTTACTTAACACCATACAACAGAAGGTAAAAAATAATTATCGGACATAAGAATGNACAATTATATTACTGAATGCTATTTCTCTCTGTCTTTTCCCTTTTTAATAACAATATGCAGAAAACAGAAACAGGGATATATCTGTCCATTTTCTTAAGAAAATGAAAATAAAGCAAAAAAAAGAATAATTAGCTGCAATATTTGCAAATGCTAGTGTGTGCACTTCGTGGTTTATTGATACAGGTTAGGCAAACGCCTAACCTATACGATTTTTTGTTTGTTTAAAATAACAAAACAATAACAAAATACAGAAACATCTAATGGGTACTTTCTTCTTTTAATGGGATTCTCCAAGATTCCTCAGGAAATTGCTGCCAAATTCCTTAAGTAGCGTTATGACTCTCCTCAGTTACGACTTCTCACCCATACTTCTCCATTTTAGTTCCACTGTGCTTCACCATACATAATTACAGAAACTATTTATATTTCATCTAACTTAGAGGAACTAAAAAGCCTCTCATTTACCTTTCAAATTCCCTGGATAATTTGGTATCCACAGTAGCTTGCCTTTAGTTCTCCTATAGTAACTCATCTTGGAAGAGGTCAGCTGGTGTTTTGAAATCTGTTGAATAGTTTTTCTGACTAATAGCTAATAGTACTGACTGAGATTAATTGAGGACATATTGGACTATGTTTTTTTGTTTGTTTGTTTTTCTTAGATAAATCAGATAGTTGCTTTCTGTTTTTCTCTTTGCCTAAGAAGCTAAAACATACGTGATTCCATAAATCCTTGACCTTGTGTCTCGCTTGTACATAACCTACACATGCATGTGTAAGAACTGCTGGGTAGAATTTCACAGTCAAGCAACAACATGTTTGATGTATGTATCTGTGTGTGGAAGTCTTGGGCACGCATCTCAAAATCTCCATAGATACAGAGAATGCAAAAGCCCATTGACTTTCATTGCAGTAATTTTCCTCAAATCTCTGAGACAGAAGCCTTTATAATCACCCTTATTGGCCATTACCATTTGAGCTGCAGCATGAAATTGTGAACGATCTTCCAAAATTATTAACAGTCTAATTGTATGTATTTGAATTTTAAATATGTTTATTGATCTGAATCATGAGTTTTGTTAGGGCCAGACTAGGACATATAATTGCAGTAAACAGAGGCTGTCTCTGTCAAGTTTTTTAAAAAAGTCCCTTAGCCCAAGCAGGCAGCAGCTGTTTCCACTGCTGCTGGATACAATCTTTTCTGCATCATCAATTCTCAAGCCTATAGGAGCCAATCACTTGTTGATGATGCCCTCCCTTTTCATGTGTCCACCCTGAAGACCTATTGGAGCAAATCTTTCACCAAAACTGTAAAGAATAACAGCTTCAGTTCAGAGAACAATTTGAACCAGGAAGAATCACACATTATTCCTTTGGAATGAAGTTCAAATTATATGGACCAAATTTATGTACTAAAAGAGAAATTTAAAAATAGTGGTAGATATGCAAAAAGCATTTCCATTTCATAAAGACAAGAATGTATTTGAATCTCTGTGTTAGGTGGGTACATTAATGCATGAAAGTGTGAAAGTTATGTAAACATTAATAGAGAAGTATTTGGTTTTTTTAATAAGGTTATATTTCTTATACCAGTTGGGGTTAACGTAAATCAGTACAGGGCTTTTTCTGACTGATACATGTTGCTTGATTAAGGTAACATCACCATATCAGAGCTCAGTATGTTTAAAAAATAATAATAAAAAAACATGGAGACAGTCCAAACCAAACCAACCAAACAAACAAACAAACAAACAAAACCCAAACCCACAAAACTTAGAAAACATAATTCAAAGTGGAAAATTAATAAAATTTATCTGGGATTTACCTATTTGTTTGTCAAGTAATCAGAGCAAACATCCATTTTTTAATTTCTTTCTCTGGAAATCCAGATTATTGTTTTATTATTAAATACTGGAAAGAAAGGGACCCTACAAAAAAGAAGGAAAAAAACCCAACAAAAAACCATCAGTGTGGTCTTATAAGTAGTAGGCAAAGATGTATTTTCTTTCAGTGTGCACTGAATTTATATTTCATTTGCCTTTCTCTGAAAGGAGATGTCTACTGAGAACAATACAGCTGCTCACACTAGTTCCTTTAAACTCATACCAAAACCACATTATATTCAAATGTTAATCTCTTCTTGCAGTTGAAGTAGAGTATATACCATCATAATTACTGTTAAGTATTTTAAAGCTTACATAATAGATCATTGTAATAGGAAGGAGGGCAGGAGGGTAAGGTGGCAGGAAAGAAAGAAGACAGGAAGGGAGGAAGCAAGTGACAGAGGGCATGATGGAAGAACGAACTTCTAGGTAAATTAGTGCAAGCAGCTAAAGATCTGTAAAGCTTCTTAGCTATCTACAGTGACCACATTGTCATTTTCTTGCTGTAAAAGTGAATCTGTATTATCGTGATGCTAGTTCTAATAGGTATTTTATGGATGGACATAAAGACATTACATGAGATTTAATACTTACTGTCCTAATGTAAATCTCAGTCCAAACTCCTAGCCGGATCCAGTTGTTAGTTTCTTAACAAAAATCTTAGCCCAGACTCTTAACCATTATAATATTCTGGATATATTAAGGCCCAAACCAAGAAGAAAAGTAACCCCAAAATCAAAACAACAACAACCTCTCCCCCAGACAAAACAAAAGGAAAAAAGAAACAAAAAACAAAAAACCAAAACACTCACTGCAGAAAGTTAAAGTTTCTAATAAAAGCTTGATTAAACTCAAGACAAGGGGCTGAATAGTAATCAAATGGAGTCAGGATAGTCCAGATTCTTTCTGCCTTATTTTAAGCTCTTTAATAAGTGTTTAAGAATTTAAATTGCATCCTTTATGTCCATTCAAGGTAGAAAAACAATTCCCCACCACCAAACATTTCTCACCACCCTAGGAGACCATCCACTACTGTATGCTCTTATCTCTATTCCCTGTTAGTCTAACAATATCTAGATTGTAGGGTAAAAGTGGGCTGTCAAGCAAACTGACATGTGATTAAGTGGTACAAGACATCTTGCATTATGGGGCTGAGACGCTGTAGCACTTGTATTTAGAAGAAAATAGAGCCACTCCAAATAGAATCAGGAAGTCAGGCAACTGATGTCATCTACCTGGACCTGAGTAAGGTCACATGACATCCTCGTCACCAAAAAAAACATGGACTCGATGTGTGGAGCACTTGCTGAATAAGGAACTGGCTGGCTGATTGCACGCAGAGAGTGGTGATCAATGGCACAACACACACCTGGAGACCAGTGACAAGTGGCATCCCTCAGGGGTCAGTGCTGGCACCAGTGCTGTTTAACATCTTTGTCAGTGACATGGACAGAGGAATCAGTGCACACTGAGCAGGTTTGCAGATGACACCAAGCTGTGTGGCGCAGTCGACTTGCTAGAGGGCAGGGATCCATCCAGAGGGACCTGAATGCTTGATAAGAAACGAAAACAACATATTTGATCATGAGCCAGCAGTATGCTCTTGTGGCCAGAAGGGCCAATGCCATTCTGTGGTGTATTAAAAGAGCTGTGGCTAGTAGGTCTGGAGAGATTCTCCTTCCCCTCTACTCCACCCTGGTGAGGCTGTATCTGGAGTACTGTGTCCAGTTCTGGGCCCCTCAGTTCAAGAAGGACATGGAGCTGCTTGAGAGGGTCCAGTGCAGAGCCACAAGGACGATTAAGGGAATGGAACATCTCTCTTATGAGAAGAGACTGAGGCAACTGGGGATCTTTAGCTTGGAGAAGAGGAGATGTCATCAATGTTTACAAATATATTAAGGCTGAGTGCCAAGGGGATGGAACCAGGCTATTCTTGGTGATGTCCAATGACAGGACCAGGGGCAAGTTCCATGTAAACATGAGGAGGAACTTTTTCACTGTGAGGGTGATGGAACACTGGAACAGACTGCCCAGGGGAGTTGTGTAGTCTCCTCTGGAGATATTAAAAATCTGACTGGACGTGCTCCTGTGTGATCTGATATAAGGATCCTACTCTGCAGAAGGGTTGGACTGGATGATCTTTCGAGGTTCCTTCGAGGCCCTGATATTTTGTGATTCTGTGAAAATATGTAGGTGGTTACTGGGTGCTTATTATGATACTAATGTCTTAATTGTCACTGAAAGCAACTGAGAGCTTATACTACTTTTGACTAATGTTAGCCTAATCCAAGAAAAATGAAAATGCTAACTTTTTGTTCTGGCACAACTGGAAAAGTAAGAAAACTAGTTTGGCCATTAATACGTAATGTCAGTATTGCAACTAACAAGTCAGTTTTCAGAATCAAGCACATCACAGTGATATCAGGCATCTCCTATCACAACATTCAAAATGACACAGTAAGATAGAAACACAAGACAATTTAACCTACCACATAGCATTTCTTGTTATCTTAAGAACCTTAATACATTCTGACACTCTGTCGTCAAGCAATCCAGTTTCGGGATATCTTTTCTGGCTTAAGCTTTTATAGCAGCTGGAGTCCTACACAAGAAACACCCACTGCACTAAAATCAGTGTTCTTACTGCTAATGTACACCACAGGTTACCAATATGAAAAACAGTTACATTTTTTCACATTAGGAGTCTGATTAAACTATCACATACTGTCTGTGTGATGAAAAACCAGTTTATAAAGAATCCTTTTCATCCTTTCTTTTCCTTGTGTTCACTTTATAGGAAATCAAGGAGATGCATATCAAAAATGTTACTTTCACATGTTCTTCATTGTGCTTAAAAATGTATGCAATTAAGAGTTAATTAGAATGAGTTTGTCATTTAGTGACATGCTTTTATTTGGTTTTGTTTGTTTGGTCTTTTTTCACATGCTACTGTTAAAATGCTGTTGATTTCTATCTTCTGCCTTGTTCAAGCAATCTAGCTGGATTTAAACTCTTTATAAAAAGAGAAACTATTTTTTCTCCCTACATGTGGACTATGCATCAAAACTCACAGGACAGTTAATTGTATAGTCAAGAGAGCACAGGAAATCTGGATATCTACTCAGCTCGCTGTAGATACATATACAAGAGGTTGGCTACCTCCTTCTCCCTTCAATGGCTCTCACACAGGCAAGAACTGCCATTTCAGGCAAGTTACAGTGAGTTACCTTCAAAAGCTTGCAGATATAACAGATGAACTGCAAAAGACCTCTGTTTGTATGGTAAATGGAGATCAAATAGCAATCTCTAGGCGGTGTACAACTGCAAGAATGTCCATTGTGAGCAATTGGACAATTATTTCACCTGAATTGAGTCTCATTGAGTAAAATGACAATAGAAATTAAGACAATTTAACATGCAGACAATTTAACATGCATCTATAAGTGCCTTCAAGCTGAATCTGAGTTTCATTTGTTGCATTCAAGTTATATTTTAATAAAGTAGTATTTTTGATAGAATGTAACTCAATTACAGTTCGAAGTTCTGTGTCTTTCTGTTACCTTCACCTAGTTTTAACTCTTGAAATTTTGCCTCTGCTTTCCTGATACCATCTTATTTTCCTTCAGCTCTTATGGAGTGGCCAATAATATACAGAAATACATTTTCAAGTAACATGGATAGGCTTTGAATCCGTGTAACAAATATTACTTTTCATAAGAAAATTTATTTTGAGGCAAAGATATTAAGCTGAAACCTAGATTTTGAGAAAGTTTTTTTCTGAATATAGTCTTACAAATTCAGCTCCAATTTTGGTTTATGTAGGCAGAACATAAATATACTTTTGACTTCAAGGATAAAAGAGAACAGATGTGGACAATGGTGAAAGAAGCATTCAACCATGAACATCACTGCAAAGGAGACTTTGTCAACAAAAATGTGAAGTGACTGCTGCCCTTCATTAGAAAATACTCTTATTTTAATATAAAAAGAGAAAGCTAAAAGCTTTTCCAAGACTCTTCATTATTCACTCAAACATTTCTTTATATTTTGCTTTCAGGAAGCAATCTACAGGCAATAAAATTGACCAATACATAGTAAATAACAAAATGCCATTTACCTCAATCTTTTGATAAATACTTGAAAAAGGCAGAGCAGCGGAAAGAACTGTCATTAAAAGATTCACAAACATAAAAAATATAATTACTAATATGGACCACTCTAGACAACTTTGTCCAATGTGAGGGGAAAAAAAATAATTTGCAAATTATTTATCACCAGAATCAAGAACTTATTGAATCAATATAGCTTAGGAGGGAAATCCAATGGCCATCTAGCCCACCTCTGGAATCAGAGTAAGGTGCTCTGTAGCAACAGAAGGGTACAGATTTTGCAGCAAGTGCTAATACAAATTTTGTTAAAGGAACCTGAAAACTTTGTAATTTCAAATCAGTACACTGCATTTATTCTAAATTCTTAACTCCAATGCAAAAATGTATAGCATATATCTATAAATTTTATGTTATGCTAATTAACATAAAATGAGTGCATAGATATGTTTGACAGTGGAAACTGTAAAGATATATAAGGAACTAATTGTAAATATGCATAATATATAGCACTGGAAAGGTTTGATTAATTTCACTCAATTTAGGTTCCAAGGTTCAATAGGGTTTTTTTGGGGTTTGTTTTGTTTCTTTAATATTTCATATTCAATATAATTATTCTATGGAAATAATGGAAATAAAAGATAAAATAACTGAAGTGATAGTATTTTCCCTGTTTTCCCACCTCAATATAAAAAAAAAATCAGTTTGTATTTTTTGCTTGGTTTTAATAGTTTAGAATTTTATTGCTGTTTGTCCTTAGTTCTCCTTAAAATTTAAGCCCAGATTTACCTTCAGTAACACTCTAGGGTTTTTTTAGTACACAAAATCTAAGAAGAATCCATGACCTGGTACCAGAGAGCTGATTTCAGAGCAGTATCATTAAAGACAATCTTTGGAAACAGCAATATCCTTGGAAGAATGTGCTGAATTCTGATTCCTGGGTTCAGATGAGATAAATGGAGCAACTCATACATGTCAGAGACTTTATTCCGTTTTTCTACATACCTCAGGCAGAAGACAGTTCATCAGTTTACAGTGCCTTCACATGTTTGAGGTTATATCTCTTGAAAACACTGAAAACAGAAACTCAAAAATAAAAAAAACTCAGGGTCATGAAAAAAGCCAAATTTTCAGGGAGTATTGAATTTTGGAGTTATGGGAAACATACAGTTCTATTTACATCAAAATATAGAGATACATATCTAGGGTAATTAAACCTAGAAATTGCTTGGAATTCTTACAAAGAAAGTATGAGCATGACTGAAAAGCTCACCGATATATATTCGTCTCAAATATTTCTTTTCTTTTCTTTTTCTTTTCTTTTTTCTTTTTTTTTTGTTGTTGTAAATCTATTTTATATTCTTTCAACCCTACTCTTCTACTTAAAACTGGTCTTTATTTAATGTTAATGTTTATCATGTTTTAGACATGATAAAGTAGGAAAAAGGAATAATCAAATCATGTCAAGAAAATATCACTGAAAAATTGAAACTTCCAGGCAAAAAAATATTTTGGTTTTAAGAACTAAAGTACAGACACTGTCATGTCCGTGAGTGTCTTCATAATAGCTTCTGACTCGAAGGTAATATGGAATGAGTGTGATGCAGAGGTTGTTATGGTTTCAGGGACTTCTATGACTTTTACTGAATGTAAAATCCTACAAATATGTTAGATCTGATCCTGGAGCTATAATTCTCAGGATGAGATAGTCTCCATATACAGTGCAAATATCTGTGTACTTGTGTATCTTTATATTAAAACCAAAGCCATCTATGCCTCCAATACAAAGAAATAAAATCTTATTGCTTATCACCATCCCTGGAGGCGTTCAAGGCACATTTGGACATGGCATTTGGTGCCATGGTCTAGTCTCGAGGTCTGTGCTAATGGGTTGGACTTGATGATCTTTGAGGTCTCTTCCAACCTTGCTTATACTGTGATACTGTGATATGCTTTCAAGAATTCAGAATAGTTTTTTCCAACATAATAACTTTTTCACTTAGTATCTACACATAATCTTCTTATACAGTGGCCACAGGGTTTAGGAAGTTATGAAATCATTCCTATAATAAAGGTTTCTGCTAAACAATAGACAAATATTTAAAAATTTGCTTCAAAGGAATATTCCAAAGTTAAAGGTTAAAGGCAACATGAGTGCTACTGGTATTCAGTGGGATTCAGGTGCCTAACTGTTCTTCATGTTTCTGAAAGTCTTGTCTTTTGGTTTTTGGTTGGTTTTTTTTTTTAATCCTATGTAATCTGAGTAAACCATAACCGATGGGAAGTTTCTTGTTTGCTTCAGGGGTATGTGGATCAGACTATAATGGTTTCAATTTGTTCCCGACAACAACAAAATCAAACTCTGTTGACTTTTGGTTTCAAAACAAGACCCTAAAGTGCCTTCCTTCTCATAACATGCACCATTTCCTTTAATACATTAATTTTCCACAAAATGCTCATGGTTCATATTTGTGTAGTTTACCTGTAAATAAACTACATCTTTCCTTTGAATTCATTATCACTATCACAACAGAGTTCTGTATTTTCTTATTGTATACTTAATAATTAATTTAGCATTCTGGTAGCTTTTCTTTCAATTTACTACATAGATTATTATAATGCAGAAAATATTGTTTGCCACTCCTTCCTATACCATGCTTGCTACACACTCATAGAATATTTTTCAGCAATACTCTTTCTCCTAAATGTCTCATACTACACCCTGCCAGTAAAATAAGAAGGAAAAATTGGAATATAAAATGAAAAAAAAAAACAACACACAGTGAAAATCTGTGTTTAACACTATGAAACATTTGACTCATTTTCCACCAAAAAATGCCCCTCTCACTCTTCAGTATTGATTGTACATTCTTGAAATCACAAAACAAGGACTGTGATTGAATTATTGCTATTCTTGACCCTTTCCTCTCTTTGACTTATTGTTTTGTATCAAATTACCTGAGTATCTTATCATTCAGGGAAGAATACACTCAGCTCCACATGAATAAAACTTTTAATTCAATGAAATTACAAAACTTTAATACTAATAATAATTGGATTGAGAAAAAGTTTGAATGAAAATTAAAACAAAAGTATAATTCAGAAACTTCTCACACACACTACTGAAATTTACCAGACTAGCTAAGACAGTTTGGAAGTAAGATGAAGATAGATTTACAGCAAAGCAAAATTTACGAGCATACATATGCAATATATTTACAATTATATACAAATCAGAAATCATGCAGAAATCCGAACTCACTCCGGGAGAAAGGAAACCGCCCAGAAGGACTCAAAGCTACCCCTCTAATTTCTCAGACAGGCAAACAAAAACAAAAGCCAGCAAAGCTTACTTGTTAGTTGTTAGCCAAGATTAGAGGAAAGGTATTAGAGCAGATCGAAGGAGAAAACAAATAGGGCAATGTCCCAGGATAGAGTGAGGAAAATTTGCTTACATTTTGACTTTTTATCCCTTTCAACCAACCAATAAATGCTATAAACTTCATCATTATTTTCTTTTCACAACCGATGATCTAATTTCTCTCATGAAAATATTCCAATTAGCCTCAAACCAGCACAGTTTAGAAGTGATTGTTTTGTTTTGTTTTGTTTTCAGTTTTTTGTTTTGGTTTGGTGGTTGGGTTTCTTTTTTAGTATGTTGTTCCTTGGTACAAAGTAACAGTAGTGATATTTCCTCTTGCTCCTAGACCTATGTTTGTGAAATGAAAATATATTTTTGAGAGCACTCAGCAGTTTCTGTAAATAATATTTATGGTTTTCTAAAAACATTTTAGCAAATAAGAACATAAAAACTATGAGCAATAGTTAAAAACAGCTATAATTCAAAACAAAAGAAATAATGGTTAATCAGGTCACAAATACTGCTGATATATGAGACTTACATCTAATACTCTTTATATATATATATATATATATATATATATATCATATGTTGTGCAAACAACTATTAAAGTGTTATCAATTATTATTGCTAAAATGCTTTACTGTTGGAAGTTTCAGAAGTGAGCATCTTGCATTCTTGTTTGAGTTACTCATAGAGAGCTGTTGGGAAAGTATGTTACAAAATTACCCGATTTTCTTTATATTGTTCATATATAGAGAACTAGATAATAGCAATAGTCTGAAGGACTTAAACATATCAGAATGTGCTCTCTGTCTTAAGAGGCAGAGGGGGTTAGTCACCTCAGATTTGTGATTTGTTCCTGGATGGCCCTCAGCCCAATGAGAGACCTTCTCAGACCATTGTTTATGCCTGTTACAGTACAGCATTATGGAATGTCTAAAATTAGAAGGGACTTCGTGAAGTTCATCTAGTTGAATTATTCCCTCCAAACACATCACAGATGGCAAACTTCCTTTTTGGATTCACTGTTAAAGCATAGCCAGTAGTGTAAAAGAAATTATTATTATTCCATCTGATTGCTGCAAAATGGAGTGTTTCTTGCACTTTGGGGTGCCTTAATACAAGAAAGGCTAACAAATTGGAGCAAGATACTGGAAAGCCACCAGATTGTGGCTGGAGTGCATAGTATGAAAAGGAGAGCCTGAGTGAGCAGACTTTGTTCAGTTCAGAGAACAGATGACTAAGGGGTCAGTTTAAATTACTGAGCAGGCCTAACTTGTTTTGTCTTGATGATGCCCAGCAAAAGGATGAGAAGAATGAATGTAATTACATCAAGGAAAAATTCATCTTGCTATTCAGAAAACAAGTACAACAACAAAAACACAAGGTGGTCAGACACTGGAACAGCTTGCATTCCATCTTACTTACTCATGGATTTTGAGAACTCTGTCTTGACAAACTTACTTTAAAGCAAAAGCTTTCCCTGATTTGATCATGTGGCTTATTGTCCCTTCCAAACTAAAATGGTCTATGGTTTCGAATTTAATGTGTGACAAATGATGATGGAGGAACTGTAGCTGTACAAAAGCCTTTACAGACTCTGGAGGCAGAAGATGTAAACTTCTAGCCTGTAGAATCCTACTAGCCTGACAACAGTGCTGAAATTCAGGAGCTATCTACAGATAGGACCTAGCAACCTCTTACTTGTTGTCTCAGTGCTTCTCTGTAGCAATTGCCTAGGACGACTGTGGTTAGTTTTATAGCAATCCCTGATGGTTTGTCCTGAAGAAAATGTACCAGTACATCACTTTTATAGACTAGACAAATGTAGTGTAAGCTTATGAAAATGTTTATGTCTATCACTGACTATGGGAAAGATCATAGAATCATGGAATCATAGAATCATAGAATCATAGAATCATAGAACTGTTTGGGTTGGAAGGGACCTCAAAGATCATCTAGTTCCAATCCCCCACCATGGGCAGGGACCTCCCACACCTCCCACTAGAACAGGTCATTCAAGGCCTCAAGATCCAGGGGTTTTAGCTCAGATGTTGATATAGCATTAGCCAAGGTCAGTAACATCCAAAAAGTCTGCTTCAAATATACTCTTTCTATATGATGTACACTACTACATGTAGCAAGATATCTCCAACAGTACAAAAATTCAGTGTGTGACTGGGATACAAGAAAACATTTATTAAGAATGTAGTTATCTTTATACGCTTGAGCTGAGGTTTGTTTTCCTTTGCTTTCTCAGTTGCAGACCTTATCCTTCTCTTTCCCTTCCATTCTTCTGTGAGGTGGTTCTTGACTAGTAAAAATGCTTCCCCTCTTCATTTTTTAAGCAGAGCAATTCTTAAATCATTGGTGCTTGTCTACAGAACTGTATAGGTTTCCATATTGGATTTCTTTTGATGATTGTGCCATATTCAGTATCTTACCTATGTGCATGTCTGTGTAATCAAGTGTTTTATCTTTAATTTCCTGCACTGATGTGTAGAAGATAACTCTAAGTGTATGAGCACATTCCTGTTCTAGCTGTCTATCATTAGATTGGAGGATAGCATGTTTACACATTGCTTAATTGGGTAGTTAATTGGTCTGAGAGATTTGGCAATATGAAGTATCTTCTGTCATGAGTATTAGGAAAATGTTCTCCTTCCTACCGACCATTTTATTGGTATAAATAACCAGGTTGGAATTTTTCTTCAAGAACTAAAAGAAATTCGTTGGAGAATCATGGAAGCTATGTGGGAAAAAATGAGATATTTTTTATTTCTGGTATCTACATGATTCAGGGCTGACATAAAATGAGGAAATTATTTCAGAGTGCTATATGCAGAAGAGATGGGACTTATTTTTGATGAAATAAGCATGACTTCCAACACAGTATTTGTAGAAAAATGTAGTCTCAAATATTTCTAAGGATGTAAACCTCATATCAATTATTTCAGTTCAGAAAAATTATTACTTAGCTGATACAAACAGAAGCAGTTATGATTTCACATCATGACGTTCCTCTCCCAAGCAAAAGAAACAAAGGAAACTTCTCATTTTCAAGGAGACTTGATGAAATTAAAGAGTGTCAAATAAATACACACCTGTAAATGAGAGTTTGAACTGTTTGGCTCTCTTTTACAAAGCCTTCAGGTATAAGATATGCTTTTATTCTTAGACATCTATTATAGGGAGTAGTGATTCTTGCCTTGGAAAGATTATAGATGTTTATATTTGTTTTTCAGGCAAAAATATCCAAACAAAAAAAACCCCATCCTTATCCATTTTCAAAATGAAAATAAGGTGTATTCCAAGTATTAAAGTATCCAAATTATAAATTAAATTATCCTTAAAAAACCTCTTATTCTATTTGAAAGAGAAAGAAGAAAAATGTTATTAAATATTTTCCTGTGATCCTATAATAATTAATCATTTACACAGAAAATCAAAGAGTTGTGTGACTCAAAGACCCAGTCTTCTGCTTTTAAATCTGAAGATGTGCAAACTGTGTAGTGTTAGTAGCACACAGAAAAGTTTGGACAGCCATCTTTTCTTCTGACTAGGGTTTACTATCAGAGTTTGATGTGGTCTTGATTTAAGCTTGTTGTCATAGTTGTCATAGAGAAAAAAATCTTTACAGTCATAACAATATATCAATATTTCATAACAATATATCAATATTTTCAAAACATATTTTAAGGTATTGCTGAAATTTTATTTTATTAGAAACTATTATAAACCATAGAAAATAGCAATTTACTTAAGGAAAAAGAAGGAAAAACAACAACAATGAAAATCCCCAAGCAAACAACAGCAAAAACCAACCAACCAACCAAAGCAAACAAAAAAACTCAAACCAAAATAAAAAAGAAAAGAAAATACAATTGGGAAAGATTTGGAAAACCTCACATGAATGTATACTTTAGAAAGATAACTTTTTCATGCATAAAGATTGCTTGCTGTGCATGTCCATGCTTAGTAAAGTTTTATTGTATCAGACTCAATTTTATATGCAGTGCATCAGTTTGCTGCCCAGTACCGCATTGATCCACACAACAAGAGTGAATGCATATTTATGATGAGAAAATGCTAATGATCTTCTAAATCTCCCATTTTGTTTTAATATTTAATTCAGTAGAAGAGATAACATGAAACTCCTCTTGTTTTAGGTGGTATTTGGTTCAAATACAGAGGAGTAAAATCTCAACAATATGTTTTCTAAAATAGTTCATCGTGTAAATATTAGCTCATGAATATATAAACTCTCATTGTTTCCTGTCAGATACAATTACTTCCCTTGTAAAAATTGTACAGCTACATAGAAAGTCTGCTGCTATGAAAGGCATTACTGATGACAGTATAGTTTGGAACTGCTGTTGTGAAGCTTTTTCTGCTTAGTAAAAACAAAAATCCTCTGTATACATATCAACAATTTTATAGACAGAGCTGGAAAGCTTACTCCACGTTTCTTTTTAGTGTCTGTTTTAATATGATTCTGGTGTGCACAGTTTGCCAAATTTGATTCACCAAAGTGCCAGCAGAAATAAAACTTTGCCTATTGATGTATATAAAAGTTCAGATATATTAAAAAATGCATAAACATTAAAAAAAAAAATTGTCCAATGACTATGTTGATGGAAGAAGCTGCATAATCAATCCTTTTCTTATGAAAAATATTACTTATACCTCTCTCTGAAATGCTAACTTATGCAGTAGATAAGGTCTATTGATATCCTCAATATTGTAGTTATATGTTCACCAAACCTAAGAAAGATTTTAATCACTTGCAATTCTCAATAATAAATAAAAAGAGATATAGTTCTGATATAATTATCCTTGGCAGAAAAAGAAGCCAGGTAAAACAAAATGAAACAAAACAAATAAACCTCCAAAACTGCAAAACCATAATGATTAATTTATACTCTTCAGTAAGCTCTTAATCTTGTGTTGTTTTATTAGAATAATTATTTCAACTTACAAAAACATTTCAAGATATTAAAATCATAGATTACCTCAAAGGAAGGAAAAATACATGTGTCTATAATGTTTGGAATGGGAATTTGTTTGTATTGACTTGCATTATATACCTTCTTTTTCCTTCATATTAAATTCTATTTAGTATTTATGAGAAGAGAAAGATCCTTGTGTTGTACACATACACAATATACAAGCTCCTGAAATTCTATAAATGACAATAAAACATACTGTGCTGGTTTGAGGATAATTGGAATATTTTAATAGAGAAAATTATATTACAGGCTGTGAAAGGAAAACAATGGTGATGTCTACTTCACTCATAGGCTTGCTGAGATGTTTANAGCTTCATTCCTTAACTTCCAGCCGGCTGAGTTCTAGTCTGGGTGATTTCTCAAAGTGTGGGGGGGTGGGTAATTCCCAAACCATCACACATACTTGAGCTCTCTTGCTTGTGTGTTTAATTAACTAAGATATGAAGTCAGTTCTGTTTAAAAATAAAGGTAAAAAACAAGAACAAAACAAAAAAAAAATCAACCAACCAATAATAAAACCAAACGAAACCAAACCAAAACCTCAAAAAACAACCAAAAAACCCAAACAAACCTGCAAAACCCCAAACCCAAACCAAACAAAAACCCCCAACAACTAAATCTGTATGGTAGAGGAGTGAGATCAGGTCCAAATATTGAGGATTTAATCTTAATTTACATTTATGAGGGTTTTTTGGTTTACTTTTGTTTTGTTCTCTATTAAAAAAAAAAAAAAATCACCCTCCATCTATTTTTGCTAAGAAGGAAGTAAAATGGAGGCTAGGAAAGTTAGAGAGAATAGGAGAGAAAGAACAGGTGGCACTATAAATTTACAGCTTTTAATTCAGTTTTTATCAGAAAAACAGAAGTGTCCTTACTGCAGTGCTTGTAGCCTGAAATGTACTTGATCATTCCACTCAGAAACTCTGATAAGTCCAGATGTGTGATGGCCTTCAGCTCTAAATCAGGCTATGCACTTCTAACACGACCTTCCCCTAGGCACCACAATGATATCTCTCTCTGAATTCTTATGCACAAATTGAATCAAGGTACTTTAGACATACCTTCCTTGGCTAGTTTACATATAGTACAGAATAATGGACATCAAAGATTTTTCAGTTTCTGACTTTCCCATTTCCCAGGTTGGATTGTAATGGTAATGATGTGTTTATTCTCCAGATCTGAACAATGAAAAGACTAAGATACAATAGAAGAATAAATTATGGTGCATTCCAGGCATGGTGACTGAATAAATAGCATGCAAAATACAAAAAAATTCTTCTGCTGCATTTCTAATCTCATTCAAGGCACAAAGTAAACTATGATAAAACAGCAGTTGTATGCTATTCTTTCCACCAGCTTCTTGATTGGTTTGTTTTTCTTTTTAAACTCCATTGTCTTTTCTATTGCACTGCAGTATTTTTAAAAGTCATGATCTGAATAGTTCTGGAGGAAGTAACAAGAAAGAAATTTTGCAAGGTTAAAAGACTGCTGCTTCCTTAGTACCCAATAACTTTAAAAATTAACATTATTATTGTTATTATAACTTAAAAAAAAATAAATTCAATGTTCTCCTAGTTCAATTCAATGACACTTCTAGTGTCTGACCAGAATTCAGTTAAAGCCAAGCTCCACGGGAACATGACCAGTTTTTCACTTGTGTTCCTTTCAATGGAAATTAATTTTGGCAAACACACTAGAGGTTAGAAGTCCTCAGTGCATCTATAAATTCCCCATGCATCCAAAAGGAACATGTGAATAGAAAATAAAGCTTCTCGAGACTGTGATAATCCTTGAACAGATGCTTGTGTTGATGTCCACTTGAGTTAGTAGGAAAGATTCTGTGGGTAACACTTCTTACACCACTTACACCTAGACCAACTTTCTGTGCTTTGTTTGATGTTTGAGTGAATTTTTATATGGGGAATGGTGATGGGAAGAATGACTTTTAGGAGCATTGGTATCTCAGTGAAACTTCAGTGACTTTTGGCATTTTAGCTTCAGGATAGATTCTCCAATTAAAACACCAACAAATCACAGTACCACAGTATAAGCAAGGTTGGAAGAGACCTCAAAGATCATCAAGTCCAACCCATTACCACAGACCTCAAGACTAGACCATGGCACCAAGTGTCACTTTCAAACCCACCTTGAACACCTCCAGGGACGGTGACTCCACCACCTCCCTGGGCAGCCCATTCCAGTAGCGAATGACTCTCTCAATGAAGAACTTTCTCCTCATCTCGAACCTAAGCTTCCCCTGGCACAGCTTGAGACTGTGTCCTCTTGTTCTGGTGCTGGTTGCCTGAGAGAAGAAAGCAACCTCCTCCTGGCCACAACCACCCTTCAGGTAGTTGCAGACAGCAATAAGTTCTCCCCTGAACCTCCTCTTCACCAGGCTAAACAATCCCAGCTTCCTCAGCCTCTCCTCCTCAAAAACCCTAAACCCATTTTGTCTCAAAATCTAGTAGCTGAGGAGACCTGAAATCACTTTATTAAATGTCTGAGCAGAGTCCAAATTTCAAGGTTCTTCACAGAAATAAAACTTAAACATGAATATATTTCTTTCTTCCTAGTTGATTTACACTCAAGCTTATTTGGAGAAGGGGAAGAAAAAAAAAGATCAGCTTGTTAAAGTGGATTAGCAATTTTTTTTGTAAATACTTTTACCCACTGGGTTGCAAGTTGACAGATTTTCTTTATATCTTAGTGGCTATCCTTATGAGATGGAGAAATTATGACAAAGCAGTGGCAGTGTATTTATCTCACATTAATACAAGGCTTTCTTCTGGACAGAGTAAGCCTGGGTTCGTCCCTCTTCTTCCTATCCTCCTACTCCTCAGAAAAGAAGTACTGTCAGGAGACTGATCATTTGATCTTCCTCTGTCAAAAATGGGAAAGTTAATGATAAAATTTAGGACAAGAGACTCAGGAAAAACTTTAGTCAGTTACCCAGTCTAGTGTTTTTGTTTTAAGACTCTTCAAAAGTTCTTTGTTTTACCTGGCTGTAGAGCAAGAACATTTATAAGACTCTACAGATGTTGTTCTGTAGAAAAACAAAAAACAAACTCAAAACCAACCAAACAAAAAAACTCCACCATTTCTTGCTACACTCTTAATTGCCACACAAAACCATATAGGCAGTGCAAAAAACAATACTGATTTTTAATGTCCCTGAGTATTGCCTGTTGTGGTGAGTTTTTATTGTTTGTTTGGTTGGTTTTTATTTATTCCCTCCAGGTCTCAGAGTAGATCAGAGGACAATAAGGTTTATAGCTGTAACCTAATTTCAAATGATAATGAGTAATTCCTTCTCAAATAGTTAGATTCCATCCACTGAGTCCTGATCTGTAAATATAAATTATAGTTTTATTGAACATTAGCCACTCCCAATAACACACAGCCTTAAATAGTCCTACAAAGTTCTATAAAATAACGTGTGGGAAAGATACAGTAATTTTTGAATACCTTTATTCAAGGTAAATGTTATGACCAGAACTGTAAAATATTATTGCATATATTAAAAAATATTTAGTTGCATTTTCCTTAAACTGTAAGATTGCTTCTCAAATTCATATATGGTGAGGACACAATCATGACAGATTTATGAAAGACAAGAGATGCATTGACACACAAGAAGATATATTTTTAGTTAAATATAAATTAAAACAGTAAATTTAATGTGTGCACAGATGAACCTAGGCTTTGCAAACAATAATCACTTGCTCTTTAATTTTCCTAAACTGGACTGCTTCATATCTTAACCTGGTGAGTTATTTCATCTATCTTCCATACCCTCCATATGCTTAAAATTTTCTTCATCAGGGTTGTCTTTCCTGCTCATCACAGTATGAGATAAACTGTCGTATTAAGAGGAAATGACGGTCTCGCTTCTCCGTAGTTGATTCTGGGTGATGTATTTGCTGTTCTTTAGAATGACATATTTGGGAAGCCAAATAATCAGCTATCTCTGCCTAAGAGATTCAGGTCACCTAATACTTCACTGGTGGGTTTTGCAGAAAATGTCAAAACAAGCCTGTTCACCTGAAAAACAATTGTGTCATATAGAAATACATGATTTTGCTAAAAATGTTTTAAAAATAAGGTTTAAGGTACTAATTCAGAGACAATGGAATGTAGAATGGACTATTCATTGTCTGTTGACTTGCAGAGGTTACTTTTCAGGGCTAAACTTCAAGTGCTCTTTTCTTTTGCTTTGCTTTTTCCCTTCCAAGAGATAAGAATCATAGAATCATAGAATGGTAAGGTTGGAAGGAGACCTCAAGGATCATCTAGTTCCAACCCCCTGGCATAGGCAGGGACACCTCCAACTAGAACAGGTTACTCAAGGCCTCGTCCAACCTGGCCTTGAACACCTCCAGGGAGGGAGGACCATAAAAGAACTGATATTCATGCAAAAATACAGTATAGATAAAGCAAGTGCTTGTTGTAGTGTGCACTTTTTCTATAGGGATATGGTGATCACCATCCCAAATTCTCTAGCCTTTAAAACATATGATAATTTTACAATGACAGTAACAGGTGAGAGAAATGTAACATAATGTCCATACTATTGGAGAAGATGATCAGAATTTCTCTTGATTTCCAGGTCAATACATGCAAAAGCTCTAGCAGTCGTTTTGTTTTAAAACTAATACGGTGGCTATTAGGGAGCATACAAGTTTTAGTTGTTATAGTCTGGATTTCTTTATACTTTCTTGGTAGGAAATTTAAAACTACACAAGTTTTAACAATTTTTTTACCTTTCATGTTCCCTAAAGAGTGTTTCCCCACAAAAGTTTAATTTCATCATTACCTGTATAAACAAAGGTAAAATGTGTGATTTAATATTATTTTTTAAGTTGTAATAGAATGCATGAAAAAAAAATCTTTGTAATCTGTTTAAACTAAAATATGAAAAAGTTACACCACAATATCAGAAATAGAGATTTCCAGGAAGAACTACCTTTATGTACTCTGATCTCTAAAAGACAAACAGAGTTAGAAATCAGTAACTTGTGACTTATATTTCCTCCTTTACTAATATATACACTGATACATTCTTTAGTTGATGTTATGATGGATATTCAATTTAATTTTTCTCACCCTACTTCTTTTCTTCATCACAACATACTGGATAGTGTGCAAAATAAAGTACATTACTCAGTCAAACACTATATAAACTTACCTATGAAATATTCCAAGGGCATTATTTTTGTTTCACATCAAGAATCTCCATTCCATACTCAGTCTTTTCCTGTATCTCTTTTTCACAAAATGTGTCTCCCTGTAGGTTTTTTTCCTCTTTATTTCTTTGTCATAAAGAGATTATCATATTATGATTATTTTTCTTGTTACATTTCTTCTCTTTCAAAAGGTCTTGGTCCTCTCCATGTGCAGGACTTTGCACTTTTCATTGCTGAGATTCATCTCAGTCCACTTCTCAACCTTGTCAATGGCTCTCTGGATGGGAGTAGGGCTCCTTGTTGTGTGATCCTCTCCTCCCAGTTTTCCATCAACAGCAAACTTAAAGAGCTGCACACTCCCTCAGCATCCAGAACATTGTGATGGGTTAAGAACCCCACCCCGTCCACTACTGAAAATTACCAGACCATCTCAGAAGGCTTGGAAGTAAGATGAAGCTATATTTACAGCAAAGTGGAATTTACAAGCATATATATATATACATTTACAATTATTTACAATTATATACAATTTAGAAATAATACAGAAATCCAGACTCCCTCCCAGACAAACAAAAAGCAGCCCAGGAGGGCTCAAAGCCACCTTCTCTCTCCCAGAGAGGAAAGCTTACTTGTTACCTGTTTGACAAAGTTAGTGGAGAGGTTAGAGAGTAGTGAACAGATCCAATGTTTAGGAGCGAAGAAGGCAAAAGAGGGACAAATTTTTTACATTTTGTCTTTTTTGCAAACCAATGAATTATACAGATGCTACCATTATTTTATTTTTACAACCAATGATCTAATTTCTCTCATTAGAATATTTCAATTAGCCTCAAACCCGATATTAGGGCTGGACCCAATATTAATCCCTGGACCACATTGCTACTCACTGGTCTCCATCTAGACTTTGCACTACTTGGCCTCTGGGCTCATACAGTTTTTAACCCACCTCACTGTTCCTCTAGCTCAGATTTCAGCAGTCTGTGAGGATTTTATAGGAGACAGTGACTCAGGCATTAATAAAGTCCAGGTAGACAATGTTTGTTGCTCTTGCCTCGTCACTTCATCATAAAAGTTTATCAGGCTGGTCAAGCATGACTTTCTTCTTAGGGAAGCTTTACTGATAATACAGATAACACTTCTAGCATATCAGAGTTGACCATCCGCTTTGTTGTCTTCTGAGACTTTTCAGCTAAAAAGGAGACAGTACATGAACTTAAAGTAAAAATAAATTGTTAATGGAAATAAAGTGTGAAAAGTGAAAAAGATTCACTCTTCCCATATCCAAAAACTCTTTTTAAAAAAATGCAGTTTACATGTGGAGGAAGGAGGAATGAATTAAATGTCTTCACATACTTATACACTAGATCATAAAGGAGCCTGGAATAATGGAAAAATAAATTGCTTTGGTGTCAGCATTATAAAGCTAAGCATATGATTTTGCTGTGAATATAGTCTCTTCTAAAGAATAATTTCCTGTATTGTCACAAAAAAAGTGTAATAGTCCATTAATATCCATTCACACCTCTGCCTTTCTGATGCAGTAACTCCTAACGTGTTTGCAGGATTTTTGAATAAGCATGATAAAGAGATATGCTAAATAAAGACTTTCTAAAGGGAACTTTACCCTGTATTTGTTCTGAGTGTTCCACGTACTTTCTTTCTGAAATGTATTGATCAATATTGATGGCAAGGCACTACAGAATGTACATCAGTACATTGACCTTGAATCTTAAGTTCTTATGAATGTCACGCAAAGCTGAAAGACTTTTTTCTTATCTGTGAAACACAATGTATCTGTACACTGTCTCTTCTTTCTTCTTTTATCCAAGTTTTCATTATGTTTTAGTCTCAAATAACCCAATTAGATCATATTTGTCTTTTAAAGCAAAAAACTTTAAACTTTATAAAGTTTTAAAGCCATTCAAGCTCAATTTATATGGGGATCTGAGGAACCAGATCTAGCTGAAGATCTCCCTCCTTATTTCAGGGAAGGCAGACTGATGACTTTCAAATACCTCTTCCAACCCAGACAATACTATAATTCAAAATACAGCACATAGAAAATTGCTCCCCCACAAGAAAATAGGATTTCAATTTTCATATCACTAAAAGCAGATTTTGAAATTAGTTATGTATGACAGAAATAGGTAAGTTAAATTTTTTAATGTGCCATGATCTAGTTGATTGGATAGGTCTGGGTAATAGGTTGGACTAGATGATCTTGGAGGTCTCTTCCAACTTGGTTGATTCTATGATTCTAAGATTTTTTTTTTTTAAATGTGTGCACATAAATTTATTTATTTATCTATTTATTTATTTATTTTTATTAATTTATTTGTAAATCTTTAATGTGCCAAACAATAAAGTTTTAAATAATAAGTAACATTTATTAACATGATACATTTTAGTTGGAACAATGTCTAAAAACAGTGTCTTGAGAAATAATTGATATGTAAACATTACATGAAGACAATGTATTCATCATCAACCTATGTTAATTTCATCTTACTAGTTGCATGTATCACGTCATTTCTTTCTTCACATAACAAAGGTATAAACAAGGAAAACACACACACAGAGAAAATAATGATTTGAAAACCAACAACCATGTATCACAGTATTACTGTATCACAGTATGGAAGAGACCTCAAAGATCATCGAGTCCAACCCATTACCACAGACCTCGAGACTAGA
>WBNM01016533.1:12337-24055 GCA_013399055.1 Ramphastos sulfuratus | reverse complement strand
AAGGCTCACAGAGCACTGGAACAAGGTTCTCAGGGAAGTTGTGAAGTATCCTTCTCTAAGACTTTCAAGGCCTGTCTGGATGTGTTCCTGTGTGATCTGAGCTAGATTGTCTGGTCCTGCTCTGGCAGGGGGGTTGGACTTGATGACCTCTTTGAGGCCCTTCCAGCCCATGACATCCTGTGAGCCTGTGAACTACTGCATTTTTAACATTTACTGAAGAGTTATTCTCAATCCTTTAGGTTGTCTAACCTGAGTTAAGATATATGATGGGATAAACTATAACAGCAGATAAATAGGAAAAGAATCTTGAAGGATGAAAGTCATTTATGAGGTTCAACAAGAGCAAGTGCAGGGTCCTGCACCTGGGATGGAATAATGCTCACTATCAGTACAGGCTGGGGGATGAGGTTTTAGAGACCAGTCCTGTGGAAAGGGACTTGAGCTGGACAAGAAACTGGACATGAGCAGACAGTGTGAGCTTGCAGCCCAGAAGGCAAATCATATCCTGGGCTGCATCAAAAGAAGTGTGGCCAGAAGAGCCAGAGAGGGGATTCTGTCACTTTGCTCTGCTCTGGTGAGACCTCACCTGCAGTACTGCATCCAATTCTGAAGCCCTCAATAGAGAAAGGACGTAGACCTGATGGAGTGGTTACAGAGGAGGGCCAGAGGGTTGGAGCACCTCTGCTATGAGGACAGGCTGAGGGAGCTGGAGGTGTTCAGCTTGGAGAGGAGGAGGCTCTGGCAGGACCNGAGCTGGGGTTATTCAGCCTGGAGAAGAGAAGGCTCTGGGGAGACCTAATAGCAGCCTTCCAGTCCCTGAAGGAGGTCTACAAAAAGGATGTAGGAAGATTGTGTACAAAGGCCTGCAGTGATAGGACAAGGAGCAATGGCTTCAAACTAGAGAAGAGCAGATTTAGACTGGATGTTAGGAACAAGTTCTTTACTATGAGGATGGTGGAGCACTGGAAGAGGTTGCCCAGGGAGGTGGTTGAGGCCCCTTCCCTGGAGACAGTCAAGGTGAGGCTTGATGGGGCCCTGGGTGACCTGGGCTAGAGTGGGGATATCCCTGCTGATTGCAGGGGGGGCAAACTAGAGGACCTCTAGAGGTCCCTTCTGACCCAGACTATTCTATGGGGATGTCCCTGCTGACTGCAGGGGGGGCAGACTAGATGACCTCTAGAAGTCCCTTCTGGCCCAGACTATTCTATGGGGATGTCCCTGCTGACTGCAGCGGGGGCAGACTAGAGGACCTCTAGAAGTACCTTCTGGCCCAGACTAGTCTATGATTCTATGATAAAATGGAGGAAAAAGAGGTCAAGAAAATAACTCTGTAATACTCAGAACAGTTAGGGAAAGTAAAGTAATCAGAATTGGCCACAGACTGTAAAGGCATAGGGTAAGTATCAGGGAATAAATTGACTAGTCAGGTTGACATATGGCTGTTTATGCATGCAGAAGTAGAAAAGACCAAGTGATAGTGATATCACAAAGGCAAAAATCATAAAATTCAATAATGTAGATAATTTTGGAGAGGGTGTAGATGAAGAGCATCTGATTAAAAAAGGAGGAGGATAGTGGAATCCAATGCGCTATGACCAGAGAGAGTGTGAGAGTTGGAAAGGACCACATTTTTCCTTTATCCCTGATATGTCTGGGAAGTGCTTGCCTCAGGAATATTTATGTTACACATTAATTCAAAGAGAGTAGGTGGTCTTACATCCCTGTGTTTCTATAGCTGAACATAACTAGCCACAGCATAGTTTCTCCATCTGTAAAATGTATTTGCAACAGATGTGTTTTGTTGTGGTTTTTAATATTTAAGAAAACATAGAATCATAGAATGGTAAGGTTGGAAGGGACCTCAAGGATCATCTAGTTCCAACCCCTTGCCATAGGCAGGGACACCTCTCACTAGTACAGGTCACTCAAGGCCTTGTCCAACCTGGCCTTGAACACCTCCAGGGAGGTTGTGAGGCACAGAAGCACAGAATGTGATCTTTGATCACATTCTGTGCTTCTGTGCTCCACAACCTCCCTGGGCAACCTGTGCCAGTGTCTCACCACCCTCACTGGAAAGAACTCCCTCCTAACATCCAGTCTAAATCTTCCCTCTGCCAGTTTAAACCCATTGCCCCTAGTCCTGTCATTGCAAGACCAAAGAAAAGCAAAATGCTATAATTTGGGTTCTAATCACATGCTACCTGATTTTACAGGACAGAGGGTTGTTTGTTTGTTTGTTTTTTTAAACAGCATTTCCTAAGAATCTTTGATTGACCACAGGCAGCCTCCGTGAAATAGATGTCAAAACACTTTTGAACTCAGCTTTACCTGCTTGGTCAGGTATAAGCTGCTGTGCATGCATGTGCTTGGATATTCATGCTCATACAGAATGGCAGCTATTTGGTGCTGGACAAATTCAATAGCATCAGTTGAACAGCATTATTTAATATTACCTGAACTATGTTAACCACTGAAGGCATCTACAACCTTCATTTCTGTACTGAAAAAGAAATAATTTAAAACAATTTTGATGACTATATAATCCTTGAAGACAAATACAGTCTGATTGAAATGCATTTTCCCATTTTGTGTATAATTTCCTGTCTAGAAGTGACTGCACATCAGACTAAACAAGCAAACAAAACATTTTGTGGACATCAGTGAGAATAATCCTGGTGGGTAAAGCACACAAGATTTAATTAGACATAGTTTTTTAGCTCTTCCCATTAGTTCTTTACAGTAATGGCTTTACTCTTTGGACTTTCTGTACCTAGCACATAGACTTTGATTACAAATCATAATGCATCAATAACAAATGAGCAGTCTAAACATGAAATTGTGATGCTTATAAATAAGTTTTACGAGCAAGGCTACAAGGGACTGTACCTAACAAGCAATACTCAGGTATAATCTACATTGGTTGAATAAGTTAGCATTTTAAAGTGCTTTTGGGCTCTAAGATTGAGGGATGCACAAAAGCAAGCATGTATAGAGCTGCTTGAATGATTATAGTCTTGATTTGCAACCAGTAAATATTTGTAAATGAGTTCTCCTTTATTTTGACCCCCTCACAGAAATGTTGGTATTTATTGTATAAATTATACACTCTTTCAGAAAAGGCAGAAGAGCCTTCATTTAGGAAGGATCAAAATCAGACCCCAGATATTTATTTTCACAACCCCCCTAAAGGTTCTTGAAGATACTTATTTAAGTGATGGGGGCCTTGAGTAACCTGTACTAGTGAGAGATGTCCCTGCCTATGGGAGGGGGTTGGAACTAGTTGATCCTTGAGGTCCCTTCTAACCTTACCATTCTATGATACAACAGTTCTGACTTCAAAAGAGGGTCCATACACTTCCCTGTTGTGCATATGTATTTTGCCAACACAGACACTTAAAAGAACAAGGCATGACATTTAGGCTTCATTTCCAAGCACAAAATATATATCTCTCTCTCTCTCTCTCTCTCTATCTATCTATCTATCTACCTACCTACCTATCTATCTCTATATCTATCTATCTACCTACCTACCTATCTATCTCTATATCTATTTATCTATCTATCTACCTATCTATCTCTATATCTATTTATCTATCTATCTATCTACATATATATTTATATTATTTGTAACCACAGGTATTAATGATAAAGCTTCATCTGAACATATGTCTGCAGTCTGGTTAAACAGAAAGCATAGGAAAAGACCACTAAACNTTCCTGTAGGCCCCCTTCAGATACTGGAAGGCTACTCTAAGGTCTCCTGGAAGCCTTCTCTTCTCCAGATTGAAGAGCCCAAACTCTCTCAGCCTGTCCTCATAGCAGAGCTGCTGCAGCCCTCTGATCATCTTTGTGGCCCTCCTCTGTCTTTGGCATCCTTTGAAAAACTCTTAAGCCTTGTTAGCTCTAACTGTGTGCCCAGGGTCTCAGGGATATCTTTAGCATATAACTCAAGATCTTGAGAAGCAAATACAGGGAATGTTTCCATGTATTTTCTGTTAAAGGCCTTTAATGAACGGCAGTGAGCAACAAAGGAATAGTTCCTGGGCCTCTGAAGGAAAGCTCTTAGAAGAAGCTCCAGGACTGTGAAGGCAGAGCTGCCCCAGCTGATGTCTGGTGGCCATACCCTGTGAACAAGCTGACCTGCCATGGTGCCTGGCTCCCTGCCATGCTTTGTCTGCAGAGCAGAAGTGACTTTTATGTGGACGTGTTCTGCCTCCAGTGCTTCCAAATTTCAGAAGTGTTACCTGGAAATGTTCCTGCCCCTGAGGTGAGTGAGTCCCTGAATACAGCCAGGGGCAAGCCTGAAAGGTGAGATTGGTGAGAGGGCAAAGGTAGCTGATTTTTTTTTTTTTGCTGCATGGTGTGAGGTTTCTTAATGGTGAATTATTCAGTGGGTGAAGTATGCTCCTTTAAAGTGTTTATGAATATATTCCTGAAAGAACAGGTCACATATTTGTAAAGATAACCTATTTCATAATTGTGTACAATAGTGTGATGGTTTGGGAGTTCCCCACCCCCACTATGAAAAATCACCCAGAGTAGTCTCAGCCAGCTGGAAGTTAAGGACTGAAGCTCTATTTACAGCTCAGCACAATATACAAGCAGAGATATACACAATATACAGGAATATTTACAGAAATAGACAAGTTAAAGGTAATACAGAAACACAACTCCCCTCCCAGAAATCAGAGACCCCAGGAGGGGCTCCCAACCACTCTTCCACCTTCTTTCCACTCCTCTACCTTACCCCAGGGTCTGCCTTACATGTAAGGTGAGTTTGGAGGATGGGCAAGGGGGGTTAGAAGCAGAGTGATTAGTTGGGTTACACAGCAGAATGCCAGAAGACACAGCAGCTCCCAGAGACAGAAAGACTCCCTTATCTATATTTGTGTCCTTGTTTATATCCATCTCAGCAAGCCTATGAGTGAAGCAAACATCACCATTGTTTGCTTTTCACAGCCTATCATCTATTATTTATTTTTTCATTAAAATATTCCAATGGGCCTCAAACCAGCACACACTGACCTTTGGTTTCAATGTGCTGCTCTGCACTAAAGCAACAGGTGAGGTTTTTGTTTGGTTGGTGGTGGTTGGGTTTGTTTGTTGGTTTGGTTTTTGGTTTTCACAGCCTATCATGTGTTTCATTAACATATTCCAGTTAGCCTCAAACCAGCACAAATAGGAACATATCTGCTTACCTCACTTTCTAACTTCATTTTTGCAGTGCTCAGCTCCTCTTTCATATAGTTAATTTTTTCGTAACTTCTCTTTATGTCACATTTAGCTGCAACACAAGAAAAACCTGTAAGAATGTGGGCTTGGCTTGGAAAAGTTACATCCTTAGAAAAGCATCCCATTGGCAAGAATCAGCCAGCCCAGCTGCCTGCCAAGCTTTCACAGAATCACAGAATGTCAGGGGCTGGAAGGGACCTCAAAAGCTCATCCAGTCCAACTCCCCTGCCAGAGCAGGATCACCTAGAGCAGATCACACAGAAACACATCCAGGCAGGTCTTGAATATCTCCAGAGATATTCACTGACAAAGATGCCCTCATGAAAGCACAAGGACAAAGGTGAATGGGTATAAACTGCAACACAGGAAGTTCTACCTCAACATGAGGAAGAAATTCTTTACAGTTAAGTGTCATGGAGCACTGGCACAGGCTGCCCAGAGAGGTTGTGGAGTCTCCTTCTCTGGAGACTTTCAAGCCATGTCTGGATGCATTTCTGTGCTACCTGTGCTAGATTCTATGGTCCTGCTCTGGCAGGAAGGTTGGACTTGATCTGAATGCATTTCTGTGCTATCTGTGCTAGATTCTATGGTCCTGCTCTGGCAGGAAGGTTGGACTTGATGATCTGAATGCATCTCTGTGATACCTGTGCTAGATTCTATGGTCCTGCTCTGGCAGGAAGGTTGGACTTGATCTGAATGCATTTCTGTGTTACCTGTGCTAGATTCTATGGTCCTGCTCTGGCAGGAAATTTGGACTTGATGATCTGAATGCATTTCTTTGCTACCTGTGCTAGATGCTACGGTCCTGCTCTGGCAGGAGGGTTGGACTTGATCTGAATGCATTCTTATGCTACCTGTGCTAGATGCTACGGTCCTGCTCTGGCAGGAGGGTTGGACTTGATGGTCTCTGGAGGTCCCTTCCAACCCCTAACAAGCTGTAATGCAGTGATCCTGTGACTGGGGCCACCCTCCTTTTCCCTTGCAAAATAGAGAGGCCGTGAATTGTGGGCCTGCTGTCGGATTCACAAGACGAAGGCCGTGGGGCAGACCTTGTTGGATGAGGGACCTTTTCTCCCTGGCCTGCTTCTCTGTGAACTGTATTTGCTTGAACAAAGCATCCAGGTTCATTTCTGCCTTCCCTTGGAGGCTGTGGGCTCTCTGGCTCTCGCTGTCTTTGTGGAAGGGTGGTTGATTGAAGCTGGGATGCCCTGCAGGAAGGTCAGGGTGGGCCCAGCCACGGCCTCAGGGCTCTGAGCCTGCCAGGCCCTGGCTCTGGCTTCTTCCTCTCTNTCTATGATTCTATGATTCACATAAGCATTCCCCATGGGCAGTGTGGTTAATCCTTTTCAAGATGCAGGAACAAACCCTGTTGTAATACAAATTGTGTTTTTAGCTGAGTATATTCATGTATACCATCCAGTAATGTACAAACCAGGGAGCTGCTTGAGCTCAGAGCACAGTAAACTCATACACAAGCACGCTCCAGAGGAGGCTACAACAAGCTATGTTATAATCTTTTACTGAGACCAACTGTAGTACAGACACTGTCATTTTACATTCTGGAACAGAAACACTGTCATTTTGTGTTAACAGTGAAGTGCAGCTCAGTTGAGTCTGATCACCATTACTTAAGTTTTATGTGGTCAGCTTTACTATCTCTATATGATGGCAGATTTTAGCCTGCTTCCTTAACTGCTAAGGCTAGGCATCAGTCTTCAAAAGCAAAATAAATCTAAGCAGACATAACATGTTATATCTGAGAGAAAGGAGTGTTAAAAGGGTGGTGATGCTCCCACAGAGAGAAAGGAGTAGAGAGCCCAGCTTCTGAACAACACAAACCCAGTATAAAGCCTGTGATGCCAGAGGAATACAGAAACTCAGAGCTGCTTCATCAAAACTCTCCAGACCATCAGTCAGAACCAATGTTTCACAAACGTGCACAGCTGACAAGATTCAGAGTATCAGCTGCCTTTTGCCAAGCCCAATATCTTCTTTCTCCTGCTCCTGCTCTGCTGCTTCTCTGTCTGACTATTTCCATCTTCCCCCACAAGCCATCCATGTGTCCTTCTGCCCGAGGTTCACTCTCACCCCTCCATTTTCTGCAGTTTATCATAGAATCATAGAATGGTAAGATTGGAAGGGACCTCAAAGATCAAAGTTTCCATGTGCCTGTACTGTCACCACTTCCTCCTCAGCTGTGTCCTTCCCTTTGTGATCTGAGGTTTCCTTCCTGGTCATAGAATCATAGAATGGTAGAGTTGGAAGGGACCTCAAGGATCATCTAGTTCCACCTTCTTGTCCTGTCATTACAAGACCTTGTCAGTAATCCCTCCCCAGCCTTCCTGTAGGCCCCCTTCAGATACTGGAAGGCTACTCTAAGGTCTCCTGGAAGCCTTCTTTTCTCCAGGCTGCAGAGCCCCAACTCTCTCAGCCTGTCCTCATAGCAGAGCTGCTCAAGTTGGTCCATTCGTGTTGAGACAGAAAAAGCTTGGAGGAATGGAACTTTACATTTTAACATTGGAAAAGATTAGGATTATTGACAGTCCTGTCTTGTTAAAGAGTTTTCCTCAGAGGAGATGCTATTTTAGAACAGACTGTGGCGGCAAAGTTCAGAAATTAGAAAGAGAAAACCCTTTACAAAAAGCCCCAACGATATACATGAGAGTACAAACATCTTGCTAGTGAAAAAGCTGCTCCAACTTAGCAGAATTAAACTGAGGATCCTGGAAAAATGTTAAGTTACAGCACTTGCTGCTTCTCAAGCGCCATGATAGAGCCGGGAGCGTGCTATAAAACGGTGCTTTAAAAAGAAAGGACACTGCTGTAGCCAAGAAAGGAAATGTGGGCTGTGAGGAAATGTAAAAACCTGAAACTAGCACATTACGTTGCAGGAAATGCAATTATTTCTTTAAAATGGAACAAAGAGCAGGCGAGGGAGAAGAGGTCACAAAAAGTGGATTTAGAAAATGTCTCGAAGCGAAGCTTCCTACCCAAAGGCCAAAGGTAAAGGGAGTGAGTCAAATGGGCACATTTGATGATGGAGACAGTGATTCGTTACACAGGTCTGATGAGTGAAAAAGTCGTTTTTACAGAATTTGAGAAAATGAACTGCTCTATCAGTGGATCAAGGAGAAAAGAGAATGAAAAGCTTCCTTTGAAGTTTTTTGAGACTTGACTGCTTTTGTGTTTCAAACTGAGAAAGCTGCTGTAGGCTGGAAGGGTGTTCAGTGGCACTCATTAAAGAAACAACTGTGTTTTGTGGTGGGTGCTAATTATGGCAAGGGAATTGCTCTGCCTAGAAAGAAGAGTCTGGCTCCAACTGTACTTCTCACTGTCTGAGAATGACCATTCAGTGTGACTAACAGTTCTGCAGAAGATTTGTTCAGAGACTGAAAAAAACTCAAAGTGGGACAAGTATGCAACATTAAGCTTCATTAGATTTTGGCCCTTGCAGTTGTTTGCCTTGTGCTTGATTTTCACATGGTTAGCAACTCACAACAATAACTCAGGGTTGTATAAAGCCAACCACACATGGTAAGCTGGAGAGGAGCCCTGTGGAGAGGAACTTGGGAGTCTTGGTGGATAACAAGTTGTCCATGGGACAGCAATGTGCCCAATGGGCCAATGGGATCCTGGGGTGTACTAGGAAGAGTGTGTCCAGCAGATCAAGGGAGGTCCTCCTCTGCCTCTACTCTGCCCTGGTGAGATCTCATCTTGAGTACTGTGTCCAGTTTTGGGCTCCCCAGTTTAAGAGGGACAGGGATCTGCTGGTGAAGGTCCAGAGGAGGGCTATGAGGATGATTAGGGGACTGGGGTGTTGTCTTATGAGGAGAGGCTGAGTGACCTGGGGCTGCTTAGTCTGGAGAAGACTGAGAGGGGGCTTATTAAATGTTTATAAATATCTAAAGTCTGTCAGGAGTTGGGGGGACAGGCTCTGCTCACTTGCTCCCTGAGTTGGGACAGGGAGCAATGGATATAAGCTGCAGTACAGGAGGTTCCACCTCAACACAAGGGGGAATTTCTTTACTGTAAGTGTCACAGACCACTGGAAGAGACTCCCCAGAGAGGTTGTGGAGTCTCCTTCTCTGGAGACTTTCAAGGGCTGTCTGGATGCTTTCCTCTGTGACCTGAGCTGGATTGTATGGTCCTGCTGTGGCAGGGGGGTTGGACTGGATGATCTCTTTGGGTCCCTTCCAACACCTGACATCCTGTGATCCTGTGACCATATAGGAGAGCTTCCAGAATCATGATCAAGGCCATTACTTGACAGGTGTGTAGTTGCCTGGCTCCCAGGGAAATGGATGAGATGGTAGAAACCTTAATATCACAGTATCACAGTATAAGCAAGGTTGGAAGAGACCTCAAAGATCATCAAGTCCAACCCATTACCACAGACCTCAAGACTAGACCATGGCACCAAGTGCCACGTCCAAACCTGCCTTCATGTTTCAGAATAAAAGTAAAACATGAATTACCTTTGCTCAACTCCATCTTTTACAAAATATAAGATCTTTTGTAAATCACTAGATGTTAGAAAGGTGACTTCAATTTTGTTCTGTTGGCCATATCAGTACATCCTAATCTTAATCTACATCTGTATCTTAATCACTGTGCTTTAATCAGGTCATGCCTTTCTAGTGTACTTCAGAATTAGTAACTGCTCTTTGTAATCAGGCTGCTGTGCTAATAGTAAGGTTTCTTCTGCGAGTTTATTCTCTAGTTCATGCAGAAAGAAGAAAAGAAAGATTTTCTTTGGAATTTCAAGTCACTATAAAAATATTTTTTGGTGTCCTTTATCCCTGAACAACAATGTGGGTTTTTTGGTTTGGTTTTTTTTAAGCTAAAAATGGCGAAGGCAAAGGTAAAGAAGTGGCAGAGTAAAAATCAGATGATGCAATATAGTCTTCACCATAAAAATTCTATAGTAGAAGATAGATGCTATAGGATTATAATTACAAATAAGTTTCCTCTTTTGTTCTTAACCACTGTTAGTATTTTTTTTTCCATACACCAACTACACTGCTTACTTTCTAGATGTTGTATTTACAGCAAAACCCTCTCCTCAAAGCACATCACTTTGGTCTTCATTTGCTCTCCTCAGTCTTTGTATTTGCCATCTATTTTTGCACTAATTTTTTATTCCATGAAAGAATAAAGCTAAATTATTCTGTGGCATAAATTCACAGATATCATTTTGTGTTCAATGCCAAAGTATGAGCTATACTGGAAATATTAGATATGTGTGTGTCTATACATATATAAAAGAAAGAAAAAGCACTAACCACTTGGAATGCACTGTTGAGCAGCAGTGATGATGGAGAGAGACTACAAATGGCATAAGTAAACACAAAAGATAGCAGATTTATTGAAAAGTTTTTTTTTTAATGTGGCTTTTAAAATCAAAGCTTTAGCTCTGCTATTTTAAATTTGTTAAAACACTCTAGGCACTTCAAAGTGGTAACCTAATATAGTGGTTTTAATGCAAATCAACAATTTTGTTCTCCCTCTCCCACTGGCCACCCATTGCACTGCAGGGAAGGATGCAGATATTCTGTCTCTTCTGTTGCTTGTCTCCTGCCTGGGCTGGGTGGGATGGTGGGAGGAAAGCAACAGCAGAACAAGCTCTTGGTTATCTCTGCTTGAATTGTATTCATATTTCTAGTAATGAAAAGGAGAAAGGAGAGAAGGAGAGGGAGAAGAGAGGAGAGAAAAGGAAGAGAGAGAACTTGGCCATTTCTGTAAACCTGGAGCAGGACAGCAGAGGAATATTGAAAGGCATGAAACCTACTAGTGGGAGGTGTCCCTGCCTATGGCAGGGAGTTGGAACTAGATGATCCTTGAGGTCCCTTCCAATCTTCACTGGAGATCATTCTATGATCTCTCTTTCCTGAGGAATGTATGTTAAACTGTCTAGTTATTATCTCTGGAAGAGTGAGAGCAAACAACTAACCTGGTGGCTGGAAGCTTTCCATTCCTAGTACACTTCTCAGCAAAGGGCACAAGAATGGACACAGTTTCCTCCTTAATAAAAAGAGGAAATTAAAAAAAAAAATCATAGAATCATAGAATGGTAAGGTTTTGGGGGTTTTTTTGCTTTTTTTTTTTTTTTTTATTTTGTGTTAGTAGAAATGAAAAGGAATTATCTGTGGTGCTGTAATGCCCTATGAAAAGATGGTTGCCATTAAGTCTTCTGAATAAGACCCTAGTAGAGGGCTGGGATTTGATACAAGAGATGTAATCTTGGATTGTAATGCATTAAACAATCAGTTGAAAATGCTTAATTTTACCCAGTTCAGCATGGTAGGCTCCCTATAACCATGTAACACCAGTATGCAACATAGCATACAATGGTCTGGGTGGGAAGGGACCTCCAAAGGTCATCCAGTCCAACCCTCCCTGCAATTAGCAGGGGCATGCTCAACTGGATCATAGAATCATAGAATGGTAAGGTTGGAAGGGACCTCAAGGAGCATCTAGTTCCAACCC
>WBNM01016533.1:2020-12122 GCA_013399055.1 Ramphastos sulfuratus | reverse complement strand
AATATAAATATAAATATAAATATAAATATAAATATAAATATATATAAATATAAATATAAGTATAGATACAAATGTAGATATAAATTAAATAATAAAATGTAGATATATTAATTAAATGATAGATATATATTAATTAAATAATAAAATGTAGATATAAATTAAAATTTGCAATAAATAAATTATGATAGAATCTAATAAAGCCAAATCATATAATAAAATATAAATAATGGGAAATGTAGAAATAAATCCCTTGCAAATTATATGCAGATGAATACAGGAGGTTTCTCTGTACCCAGAATCCCTTTTTCTTTGTTTGTTTGTCTGTTATTTTTCCAGGTGACAAGGTTGTGAGTTACTGGAAAGCCCCTGTGTATTATAATGTATTAAAAGCCACGAGGAATTAAGTTTGTGCTCTCCCCAACACTGCTGGCTGCAATGGAGAATGAGCTATACTCTTTTTTGGTTTGGTAGGAATGTAAACTACTTCACAACAGATGTTCTTTATAAGGCCAGAGCCTTGTATTTGCATCATGATATCAATGCTTAAGTCTCAGATCCAAGATTTTGTTTAATTCCATCTGGAAAGGCTTCATCAGATCCCTTTGGATTACAAAGCAAAGATTATTCTCTAATGCTTTTAAATCTACATTTTCTGTTGTCTTTGGTTCTAATCACTTAGCACCTGCTGTGTTGATTATAACTGGTTGGTAGCTGGGCTGTCATATAGGCATCCACACTGTTCCTCTGTTAGTGTTTTCAAGTCCTAAATGTATTTCAGTTGTTTCTTTCACTGGATGTAAAAGTTTATCCTAAAACTTTTTTTTTTTACTCCCCTGTTCTTTAGTATTTGGATAAGCAACAAATGAGGCTCTCATTCTGAAATATTTATCAGGGCTGTTATTTATCTTGGCATAATGGTAGTAACTTTTCTAATGGAGAAAGAATTTTTTCAGATCTGCAGTGCATATCACAGTACAAAACACTCTGTTGGCTTTGCATTGTCATAGTAAATTTTCTTAATTATTTGGCTGTAAAACTGCAGTTTGCTTTATATCAATACTGGTTATCACTAAGTTGGCACCCAGTGGAAGCTAGAACAGGAGCAGTGAAAAAAATAACCTTTTTTTATATTTTAGTTGTTTGTAGCTTCCTTTTACAAAAGAGATCANTCCATGTCCTTCCTGTGCTGGGGGCTCCAGAACTGTACACATGTTGCCCAGAGCCCTGTTGAGCCTCACCTTGAATATCTCCAGGGATGGGGCCTCAACTGGACCTCGACTTAGTGCCATGGTCTAGTTGATTGGATAGGGCTGCATGACAGGTTGGACTGGATGATCTTGGAGGTCTCTTCCAACCTGGTCAATTCTATGATTCCATGATTCCATGATTCTATGATTTCATAATTCTATGAACTATCTCCCTGGGAAACCTGTTCCAATGTTCCACTACCCTCATGGTGCAGAACTTGTTTCTAATATCCAACCTAAATCTACTCTTCTCTAGCTTGAAGCCATTGTCCTATCCCTGCAGGTCTTTGTAAACAGTCTCACAGAATCATAGAGTGGTCTGGGTTGGAAGGGACTTCCAAAGGTCATCTAGTCCAATTTACCTGGTTTTATCACACAAATATTATTTATCTTAATCCTAGAAAAATCTTCATAAGCACTGAAACATAAAAAGTAATAATTTATAATGAGTTCATCTAGTCCAATTTACCTGGTTTTTATCACACGAATATTATTTATCTTAATCCTAGGAAAATCTTAATAAACACTGAAACATACAAAGTAATAATTTATAATTAGTTCATCAAGATAAAAAATATTATTTCATTTTCATTTCAATTGAATCACAAAAGCTCATATACAATGCTTCTAAATTATCAGCTGAGCAGCTGTCATTATTTCTTCTAAAATATAAGGCCAGGTTGGACGAGGCCTTGAGTGACCTGTTCTAGTGGGAGGTGTCCCTGCCTATGGCAGGGGGTTGGAACTAGATGATCTTTGAGGCCTCCTTCCAACCTTAACCATTCTATTATTCTATGATTTTAGGGGATTTAAAAATTATTCTTTTTGCTCTTTAAGCTTTATTTCTACTTGATGCTGCAGTTATAGGAAAAAGAATACGGGCAGATGACTGAAAAAAAACTACTTTATTGTCTTTACTCATAAGAGGAGGTCCCTTCCAACCTTACCATTCTATGATTCTATGATTATTTAGTGCCAGGTTAGACAACTGCTATACTTCTGCTGTATGCTTTAAAGCTAAATGAGTTTCTCTGCAAGCTGGAATTAACTCTCATATGAAACCAAGAGGTGTCCATTATACTTTCAGGCTTCTCCGATAATAGTTTTCATAAGATTAATTTTATGGTTTCATCCATGGTCCTATAGAATCATAGAATGGTAAGGTTGGAAGAGACCTCAAGGATCATCTAGTTCCAACCCCCTGCCATAGGCAGGGACACCTCCCACTAGAACAGGTTACTCAAGGCCTCCTCCAACCTGGCCTTGAACACCTCCAGGGAGGGAGCAGCCACAACCTCCCTGGGCAACCTGTGCCAGTGCCTCACCACCCTCACTGTAAAGAACTTCCTCCTGACATCCAGTCTAAATCTTCCCTCTGCCAGTTTAAACCCATTGCCCCTTGTCCTGTCATTGCAAGTCCTGCTTAACAATATGACAGTGTCCTTAGATACTTGGAAGACTTGGCTCATGGCCTGAATTAGGCAGCCACAGGGATTATTCCACATTCCTTGCAAGTGCCCATACCAAGGAAGCACTATTATAGAAATGGCTATTTCAATGTGACTAAAACAAACCTGAATCTGAAAACCTCCTCTTAACATAACTATTGAAACTGCATGATGTTACAAAACCTCTCACCAAATCTGAGCCAGATGGTCTTTTTAAGTGACAAACTGTTTTGTAAGAAAGCTCCCAATTCTAATTATTTATTCTGGGGGGGAAAAAAAATAAAATCTGTTGTTCCTACTTCTTCAAAATACCCTGAACAATTTTTAGAATGTTTTTTGTTTGTTTTTTTTTTTTTTCCCCTCTAGAATATTATGGGGAAAGTATGTTCTACCTGCAGGTTTTAAAACCTGTTTTGTAAAACTCAATCAAACAAATAAATCTCTCTAAAACTGTGCCCTCTATTTTCTGTACAGCCCTTTGTGGGCAGAGGAATGTATTTAATGAAGGCTTAAGAATGATAAATAACACTGTATAAACTTAACTGCCTATTGATTCAGATGTTATGCTGTGATTTCATCTTCTCTAAAGATGACATAAAAAAAAAAGAGAGCACCTAGAGCTACATATCTATCCCTTCCATATTCCTTCTCACTGATGATTCTGAGAGATTAGCTATCTTTAATCCTGAAGTTTTCAAAGGCTTCATAGCACACATCTGCATACATATGCCAGGACTCAGTGAACAGGCAGGATAATAAAAGCATTGAATCCAAGCAGAGTAGAAAATCACAGCTGCAGTAAGCATGTATTATCAATTGGGCCACATCCATAAACTCATAATTTGCATTGTATTACAGGCACTTCTTTCCAGAAACATTAAACATGGCTGGTCACTGATTGTGTGAAAAGTATGTAAATAGTTCTTGTGGATTTGTCTTTTTACAGCTTGGTTTCTTTGTTGTTTTGTTTTGTGTTTTGTTTTTAGAAAGAAGACAACAGAAGGAAAATTAATTAGAACAAATAGAAAAATGTTGCTTCCTTCAAAACAATTCCATTTCTCCTATTCTGAGAATTAAATCAGAATATTTAAAATACTCTCAGTAAGTCAGTTCTTTGAATTCAAAATTAGTATCTATAGCTAAGGCTGCAGGGTTCAATGTGCCTTTGTGGCCAAGAAGGCAAATGGTATCCTGGGGTGCATCAAGAAAAGTGTTTCCAGCAGATCTNTATGTTTTGACCTGTTCCTCTTTCTTTTCTTTGTTCTTTTTTTTTCTTTCTTTTCAAAAAAATTTAAATCATAACTCTGCTTCTGTTAATGATGTTTTTAACAGTCCTCTTCCACCACTAAGAGAAATAAATGTACCTTAAATACTAGGTCAGAATCAACTGGTGATTGTTAATGCTGTTAGATCTTCTACTCCTGGGGAAAAAAAAAAAAGAAAAGAAAAAAAAAGTCCTTTAATCAAAGGACTTAATGATTAAAAGCTTGATGGAGAGACACATTTGTATTTCTAATCTTTATTTATAGCAATAATCCAGTAGGACATACTGAGTAGATGGTGTAAGAATCATAGGCATGGAGAATCACAGAATGGTGTGAGTTGGAAGGAACCTCTGAGGATCACCTAGTTCAACCCCCATACTAAAGCTGGTTCACCTAGATCAGCTTGCACACAAAGGTGTCCAGGTGGGTTTTAAAAGTCTTTAGAGGAGAGTGCACAATCTCCCTGGGCAGCCTGTTCCAGTGGCAGCCTCATAGAAAGATTATTTTTCCTTAAGTTTAGGTGAAACTTCCTATGTTCTGGTTTGTGCCCACTGCCTCTTGTCCTGTCACTGGGCACCTCTGAAAAGAGTTTGGCTCCATCCTCTTGAACCCTGACCTTTTGGACATTGATAAATCCCTTCTAACAGGCAAGAATTTAGCTGAGTTGGCTTGCACAATTAAACCAAATGTGAAAACTTTCTTCAGACACCTTATTAAAAGGGAGAAGAAAAGTAAGGAAACACAGAATATCAGGAATGAAATGGAGAATAGCTCCAATCTAGGCATGATTAAAATGGCAAATGAATACTTTGTCTCATTTTTCAGGGGGCATAATAACAGAATCATGGAATAGCAACAAAGTGCTTAAGGGAATGCAGACAGAGCAATGAAGTTTGCATAAGTGAGCTCTCAGCTCTGCAGAGCCTACTTATTGTGATGAAATGGGGAGGGTTAAACAATACTCATTTCGGGGCACTGAATGAACCCTCAGATGCAAATGCTGCTTTGCACAGAATTTTGCATTTGCAGGACTTTATGCATACCTGTTAATTCAGTGCTGGCTCAATACAACCAGAGAATCATAGAATCATAGAATGGTAAGGTTGGAAGGGACCTCAAGGAGCATCTAGTTCCAACCCCATGCCATAGGCAGGGACATCTCCCACTAGTACAGGTCACTCAAGGCCTCCTCCAACCTGGCCTTGAACACCTCCAGGGAGGGAGCAGCCACAACCTCCCTGGGCAACCTGTGCCAGTGCCTCACCACCCTCACTGCAAACACCTTCCTCCTAACATCCAGTCTAAATCTTCCCTCTGCCAGTTTAAACCCATAAATGTTTGAAGTTATTCCCTGTACTCATAAAAAGGAAAAGAGGTGGACAAGTAGACTGCAGGCATGGTAATTTGACCTCAACACTAAGCAAGGTCCTAGAGCAGATTTTGAAAGGAAAAAAATTATCAAGGACCTGGAGGTAAATGGGGAAAAAACTACAACATGGTTTTATCAAGGGTAGATCATATCAAACTAACTTAATATCTTTCTTTGATAAGGTAATTGTCCTAGAGAGGAGTGATGCAGTAGACCTAATCTACCTTGACCAAAATAGGTCATTACATTATTCCTTGTGGGAAGTTATTTAAGGTGGAGAAGATGGGCTTTAATGCAGGAGTTGTAAGGTGGAAGCAGAACCTAGTAAGGGGTTATATCAGAAAAGAGTTTCTGTAAATATCTGAAGGGGGCCTACAGGAGGGCTGGAGAGGAACTGTTGACAAGGTCTTATAATGACAGCACAAGGGGCAATGGGTTTGAACTGGCAGAGAGGAGATTTAAACTGCGTATTAGGAGGAAGTTCTTTGCAGTGAGGGTGGTGAGACACTGGCACAGGTTGCCCAGGGATGTTGGGGATGACAGAATCACAGAATGTGATCACATTCTGTGATTCTGTCATCCCCAACCTCCCTGGGGATGTTCAGGACCAGGCTGGATGAAGCCTTGAGTGACCTATTCTAGTGGGAGGCTTCCCTGCCTGTGGCAGGGGGTTGGAACTAGATGATCTTTAAGATCCCTTCCAACCAAAACCATTCTATGATAAAAATGGAAATATCAACATGAAAGCAGTTTGCTAGAAGAATTCCTCTAGGACTGATCTTGACAAATGATTTAAGTAGTATCTTTGAAATTGGTAAGAGAATGAATACGGCATGAAGAGATGGGACAAAACTGGAAAGTGACTAGCATAGCAGAAAAAAAAACAAAGAAAAATTACCTAATAGACTCACAAAATGGAAACCTGATACTAGGAAGGAAAGTAGAGCTGTGTACTTGGGGATTAATGTCCTGTTCTTTCAGTGTAAATTGCTGTCTTGATAATTGCTGTTGATAATACAGGCAAGAGGTTTTGTTCATAAGTCAACTCTGTGGTGACTCTAAGCCATCATTATGTCATAGCCATGGAGAAGTTTCAGGGTGTATTAGGTGAAGGACTTTTGTGAAGACAATAAAGTGTTAAAGCTGCTCCACAAGGCATTGTAAGACAAGCCTGAGAACATTGTTTACAGTTCTCATGACCCAGATTGAGCCACAGCAGGTGCAGAGTGGGATGCTTAGGAGAAAGGAGTACCTATTTTCTCAGCTGAGATCAAAATAGCTTATCTGGCAAAACAAAGCTTGAAAGGGCATATGGTTATATCTTTATAAGTACATGTGGGGGTAGACGTGAGGGAAGGAGACTTTTTTGTTAAAGGATAACACTATTTCAAGATCAGATACTTACAAACAATTAGGAATATATGAGGAGTCAAAAAGAAGGCTCTTGGCAATCTCTGCAAAGCTCTGGGACTGCTTTCCAGACAAGGTCATGGAGGCAGGGACCTGAACTACTTCCAGATGGGCATTTATAAATTAATGAAAGGATATGTGTGACATGGTGAAGTGATCATGAGTCAGAATGTAAACTTTTGTGCTCTAAAGCTTTGGCTACTTGCTGACATTGACAGAGAAGTTTAATAGGAAACTTGCCTGTGTACTTACACAGCCCTTAAACAGAAATGTTTTTAACCGGTCCTTGTGCCAGTTCTTCTGTTCTGCCTTTTCCAGGATGTTTAAGTTTCTTCTTTGTGCACAGTGTCACAGAATGTATAGGAGAAGGAGACTGCCATTTCTTCCAGGATGTTATTGGTAGCAGGTAAAAATGGGGTAGTTTAGTAGGATGTCAGATGTAAGCTGGATGTAACTTGCTTACATGATCAGTGTTAAATTTAGTACCTGAATGGGCTCAGGATATAATTTTTCTCTAAGTCATGCTGGCTGGGGTTATGGAGAGTATTGCTTTCCTTTCTAACATAAACTGTCTGGACTGGGATGTGAGTTTTTATCTTCTGAAGTGCCTGCTCTTGCAGATTACTAAGGTGGAGCTGGTCAGGAAATTTCCTTACTTTAACATCTTCTACTGCCCTCTGACACACTGTTGGTTCTCAGTCTTTTATTTTTCTGAAGTATAAAAGATNAGTAAAGGGGCAGAATCCCCTCCCTTGAATCACTTGTCCTTGATGTAGGATATCATTTCAGTATGCTACAAGACTTCATTCCTGTTTACCTTTTCAGATCTTCCAAGAGATTCCTCTGAGTAAGAAAACCTTCCTTTTTTTTTGAGGTAGCGTGGAGCAGAATGAGGCAGTCAAGGATACTTCATACGTAGTGGTAAGTTTTGAAAAAGAAAAGTTTCATCATTTTTGTGGACCAGACATTCCTGAGGCCTTCTTGGCCTTTAACTGATGATTCCAGCTTAAAGGATCTTAAACTGCTGAGAGGATATCATAATCTGTTGCCTGGGACTCTCAGGGCTTCCTAGCATGGGTATTCCACTAACACACTTATAGATGCTTTATCTTATTCCTAAATGAATGAGGTTCTTCTGACTTTATAAAATCCATTTTATAGTAACTACAGACACACTGTTTTTCCTCCTGATACGGTTTCTTGACTACTACTACTTGAAAAGTGTTAGTGCTCTATCTCATTAAGTGCAAAAAAGAGTCTCTGGCAATTAGGCTCCTAACTCATCTGTCATAGTTAGGTGGATACAATTAGAAGGGGTGTAAATGCACTGTGTTTTTTATCTCTGGTACTAAAGATTGCTTTTCACACATACATAGAACCTCAGACTAGAGGCCACAAAGGACATACTGATGTTAAAAATTGACTGTAGTGCAAATTATTGATAAACCTATGCTTGCAATGGCTATAGAATCATAGAATAGTAAGGTTGGAAGGGACCACAAGGATCATCTAGTTCCAACCCCCTGCTATAGGCAGGGACACCTCCCACTAGTACAGGTAATATGTATGCTGATATCTTTCTTGCTCTAATAAAAGCAAGATACTAAGCTGATGTCTGCATTGTTTCCTGAATTCTGCATAAGAATACTCTGAAGTTGGACAGTTTATTCCTCATGAAGTGCATAGTGGTATTGATGTGTTGGTTCTGTGATGCAGTTTATCCTCTGTGATTGAGGAAACTGAAAGTTTTTCTTAAAGCACAGGATGCTGTGCTGGTTTGAGGCTAATTGGAATATTTCAATCGAGAAAATTATATTATAGGCTGTGAAAAGGAAAGAATGGTGATGGCTGCTTCACTCATAGGCTTGCTGAGATGGATAAGAAAAGAATACAAAACAAAGATAAGACACTCAGGCTTGCAGACACTCTTGGGCTGTCTAGCTTCTGGCCTTCTCCTCTCTGCTGAGTAATCTAAGTAACCACTTTCCTTCTAACTCCCCTGGCTGATCCTCCAAACTCACCTTGCACGTAAGGCAAACCTTGGGGTAAGGTATAGGGGTGGGGAGAAGGTGGAAGGGTGATTGGGAGCCCCTCCTGGGATCTCTGATTTCTGGGAGGGGTGTTGTGTTTCTGTATTACCTTTAATTTGTCTACTTCTGTAAATATTCCTGTATATTGTGTATATCTTTGCTTGTACATTGTGTTAAGCTGTAAATGGAGCTTCAGTCCTTAACTTCCAGCTGGCTGAGTCTAGTCTGGGGGATTTTACAAAGTGGGGGGGTGGGGGTGGGGAACTCCCAAACCATCACAGATGCTAAATGGCAGCAGCATCTACAGCTACACATTTTGTACCTCTCTTGCACTCCTTGTCAGAAAAATAAAATAGCAGATTCATAAGTCAGGTTAAATCTAGTCTGCATCTGCTTTCTTAAGCCCTATCTTGACATCTTTCAGTGAAGAGATGGCCTGAAACATGTATAGAAAAGGCATGTCTCTAATGCTGCCAATCCTCCAAAATCCTGATGTGCCATTTGCTTTGAATGAAGCAGTTATCTGCTAGTGATGCAAGCAGCAAAATCACCAACTCAGTTTCTATTTGTCCTTCCTCCCATTGTCTCTGTGGAATCCAGTCTTATAAGCCATGGGACCTTTCAAGAAATGGTTGGCAGTTTCATGGCAATATGTAACTTTCTAAATCTAAGCCTCTCAGATGGAGAATGGTTACTCCCACACTTCTCAGGCCCTTTTGGCTACCATCTGGGACAGCAATAAAATAAAGCAAATTATTTTTATCATCATCTCAGGTACATAAATCCAGCTGAAAATAGCCTTTTTTTTTTTTCTCTCATAATAAATTTTCTCATTTAAATTTAAGTATTTTTTTTTCTGCTGAGTCATTTAAAGTTAACTATGTTTACCTTTTTGGTTAGAAATAGAGGATTTTTGGAGCACATTCTGTCAGATTGCTTTCATTGTAGCATTTTAGGTAGCATAATACTCCTCTCCTAACCCCTACTCATTATTATAGTTGTCTAAGTTAGTTTTATAAGTAAGGAGTTGTAAGGTGGAAGCAGAACCTAGTAAAGGGTTATATCAGAAGAGGGTTCCTGTAAATATCTGAAGGGTGCCTACAGGAAGGCTGGGGAGGGACTATTGACAAGGTCTTGCAATGAAAGGACTACAAACTGAGTCCTGGGCTGCAGCAAGAGCAGTGTGGCCAGCAGGGCAAGGGAGGGGATTCTGCCACTTTACTCTGCTCTCCTCAGACCCCATCTGGAGTCCTGTGTGCAGTTCTGGAGCCCCCAGAAAAGGAAGGACATGGAAGTGTTGGAGTGGGTCCAGAGGAGGGCCACAAAGATGCTC
>WBNM01016531.1:0-113824 GCA_013399055.1 Ramphastos sulfuratus | reverse complement strand
TGAGGTCTGCCCTGAGCCTCCTCTTCTGCAGGCTGCACACCCCCAGCTCCCTCAGCCTCTCCTCACAGGGCTGTGCTCCAGGCCCCTCCCCAGCCTTGCTGCCCTTCTCTGGGCACCTTCCAGCACCTCAACATCTCTCTTGAATGGAGGGGCCCAGAACTGGACACAGCACTCAAGCTGTGGCCTGAGCAGTGCTGAGCACAAGCACAGAATAAACTCTAGAGGTTCCTTCCAACCCCTCTGTGCTTCTAAGAGCTCCTCAGGTAACATGTCAGCACTATGCTCTGGGCAGCTGTCAACCAGGATGTCCTGCATCACTGGAGCTTTAAAGTAGCAGACAAAACTGACAGTAACCCCTGCAACCAGTCATAAGTGCTGCTAGAAAAAAAAAAAAAGAAGAAACTTGGAGTGCTTGTGTGTGTTTCTGGTAATTAGCATCTGAATATTTCATTTTGGTGTTTCATTTAAAAGTAGTTGGGTCTTTTGAATGAGGAGTGAACTGAGAATTGCCTAAAAGAGGGAATGAAACCAAGGAGCTGCTTCAGTTTCCACACTTACAGTCACACCCACAGAATTCTGATCATGTTTCAGACCCAAAGACTGGTAGTCATTTCACTTCTGGCAATTCTTGAGTCCCTTCCCATTGTCTGTGCTTTGGGAGTCCTTTTAAGAAAGCTGATAAATAAAACTAATCATTTTGCAAGATGAAATTCAATGCTGACTTCAAAGCCCCATCTACATTCAGTGCTGAGCCAGAGAACACACATGGAAGGATACCCTAAGGTCCCATTTTCACCTGTGCTCTGTCACAGACTCATTTTGTTCACAAAAACATCCAACTGGAGAAGAAAGGAGCTGCAGATTTGCAGCATCAGTCCAGTTCCCTGCCCCTTTTACATGGCAGTGTGTTACCTGCCCTCATTTTTCCCATTAAAAGCCTCTCTATAGTATTTATTAAGTTATTACCTAGTAGAGGCATTAACCAAATCCAAGCTGTGATAACAGCTCATGTAAAAGCATCAATAGAAACAGCATTTGGCCCCAAGGCTTTGATGCAGCCTGTGCAGGAGGTTGTTATTTCAAGTGTAAATGGTGAGCTTGAAAGGAGCATTCAGTGAAGCTATTGCAAAACACAACAGACACAAATCCCAGAATGATTTTACTTCAGTTCACTTTGTACTGACAAATTTCTGATGGCAGCTAACAGACAAACCCTACCTGGGTCTTTAAGGTCATAGAATTATAGAATGGGTTGGAAGGGACCTCCAAAGGCCATCTGGTCCAAGCCTCTCTGCAGTCAGCAGGGGCATCCTCAACTAGATCAGGTTGCCCAGAGCCCTTCTGAGCCTGACCTTGAATATCTGCAAGGATGGGGCCTCAACCACCTCCCTGGGAAACCTGTTCCAGTGTTCCACTACCCTCATGCTAAAGAGCTTGTGCCTAACATCCAATCTACATCTGCTCTAATTTCCAGCCATTGTCCCTTGTCCTGTCCCTGCAGGCCTCTGGAGCTGCAGTTCCTCTGCAACCTTCTTGTAGCCCTTTCAGGTACTGACAGGCTGCTCTGAGGTCTCCCTGGAGCCTTCTCTTCCCCAGGTTGAACACTCCCAGCTCCCTCTGCCTGTCCTCATAGCAGAGCTACTCCAATCCCCTGAGCGTTTTTGTGGTCCTTCTCTGGACCCACTCCATCAGGTCCATGTCCTTCCTGTGTTGAGGGCTCCAGAGCTGGACACAGCACTCCAGCACAACAGAGTGGCAGAATCACCTCTCTAAACCTGCTGACAACACTTCCTTTGATGCAGCCCAGGACACCATTGCCCCTCTGGGCTGCAGGCACACACTGTTGGCTCATGTCCAGCTTCTCACCCACTCGCACCCCCAAATTCTTTTCTGCAGGGTTGCTCTCAACCTCATCATCCCCCAGCCTGGATTAACATCAAGGGTTGCCTCAACCTAAGCACAGGCACCAGGTCAAAGCACTAAACTGTTTTAGACAACTTTGATTTGCAGTTGCTCAAAAATCCTGCTCTGGATGTTATTATTTAGCTTTTTCTTAAAGAGGACTCAAGCTGAAGTGCTAGAAATCTGTATTAAGGTTCTATTTAAATATGCAATTTAGGGTGCTATCAATCAGAAGAGTCAAGAGCTTCAAAAAGGAAACTGCTAGCAAGTCACACTAAGCTTCCTTCAGGAAATCAGCAGCTGAATCAAATACAAAGGTGCCCTCGAGTGGCCATTTTATATGCACACAACCTATGGGGAAATAAGCTCAAGGAAGAGCTCATTTACAGAATCACAGAATGGTAGGGGTTGGAAGGGAGCTCCACAAATCAAGTCCAACCCCCTTGCCAAAGCAGGACCACCCAGGGTAGGTCACACAAATGCATCCAGGTGGGTTTTGAGAAGGAGAAGGAGACTCCACAACCTCTCTGGGCAGCCTGCTCCAGGGTGCCAGTGCCCTCACAGTGAATAGAAGTTTCTCCTCATGTTGAGGTAGAGCCTCCTGTGCTCCTTGCCCTGTCACTGGGGCACCACTAGAGCCTGGCACCTTCATCCTGACACCCACCCCTCAGACATTTATAGACATTATCAGATCCCCTCTCAGCCTTTTCTTCTCCACTAAACAGCCCCAGGGCTCCCAGTCTCTCTTCACAGCAGAGATGTTCAAGTCCTTTAATCAACCTCCCAGCTCTCTGTTGGACTCTCTCCAGCAGATCCCTGTCCCTCTTGAACTGAGAAGCCCAAAACTGGACACAGTGTTCCAGGTGTGGTCTCCCCAGGGCAGGGCAGAGCAGAGAGGGAGCAGACCCTCCCTAGACCTGCTGGCCACATTTTTCTTGCTGCACCCTGGGCTCTCAGTTTGGCTTCTTGATGTTTTTTTCTTATTTCAGCAGCCTTGATTTCAGGAACGTTTACCTCCAACAAATGCTTGGCAACACTAAAATTAGTATTTTATTTCAAAGCAAGAGCAATTGCAGACTGCTTTTAGATGTCTCTAAGCACACAACCAATTGCTTGCCATTTCTGAAAGAGACCTATTCTCAAAACCATTGCAAGATGAAGACCAATTTACTGTTAACACTATTTAGCCACAAATTTCCCCAGAATTCTTCAGACTACCTGGAAAGGCTCTTAAAAAAAGTTACTGAAATAAATTCTGAGATGATGTGAACGTTTTTGACTGACCTCAGGTTTTGCCTGTTCATCTGCTGCTTAATTTGCTGCTTTATTACTTAAATGTATTTCATTACCTTAAGTTAGATCAGAAGTAAGTGCAAATTAATGGCATTTGAGCTGCTGGGAGAACACAAAGCTGCATTTTTGCAGGAGGAAAGCAGCTCATTCACAAGCTGTGGGACAGGTTTTCTTGTTCATGAAACTGTAAGTTAAAATATTAAACTGCAGAGTTAATGACCTCTCTCTTCAGTCATTAAGGCAGACTTCAGCTGTGTCAAGCCCTCCTTCTGATCTTGTCTCATTAATGTAGAACTTCCCTGTCTGGGGTCTCAGGAAGAATCTGAAGAATAGGAAACTTGTGTGATGTGGTGGTTGGACAAACTCTTGTGGGCATCCTAGAGGATAAAAGTGTGGGCAGCAGACAAAATCCTGCAGATTGAAGCCTGAGGAGGGCAGATCTAGACTGGAGATTAGGAAGAAATTCTTCACAGTGAGGGTAGTGAGACACTGGAACAGGTTGCCCAGGGAGGTTGTGGATGGAGGTGTTCAAGGCCAGGCTGGATGAGGCCTTGAGCAACCTAAGCTCATGTGAGGTGTCCCTGCCCATGGCAGGGGGTTGGAACTGGATGATCTTCAAGGTCCCTTCCAACCTTGACAATCCTGTGATGCTAGGTGCTATAAACTTCCTCTTCCCACAGCCAGTTTATTCATCTCAAGGTGCCTGTGTGACACATTTTCATGTGGCCAAGGCATTAAGGATTGAATCATCTCCTTCAAGAAAACTTTCTGGGCAATGTGCCATCACAATCTTAAATTCACATCACATTTTCTCCAGCTTCCTAAGTTTATGGTTCTTAAATTATACACACAGAAAATACAGACCTTCAGCAAACTTCAGAGTTACAGGAAACCTCTGCTCCATGCATAATTCACACCCTGCCTTAAATAGATTTTGTTTACTATTCTCTAAATGCTGTCAGGACATGATAATAAATTCCCACTCCATGCAGCAGAAAAGAAATTGTCAGTTCAGAATTGCTCAGACTGAAAGGGTCTGCATCAGAGGCTTCTGATCCCTCACTCATGGGGAAAATGGGAACTGTTGGTTCTAGATTGCTGCTCAGCACCAGAGGAATGTGGCAGCTCTTTGGGGTGGTTTATCAGGAAATCAGAAGATTGTTCTGGTTGGAAAAGACCTCAAATGTCATTAAGTCCCAACCACCAACCCAACACCAACCACCATGGCCATTAAACCATGCCCCAGAGTGCCATGGTCATGCATTTCTCAAACACCTCCTGGGATGGTAACACCAGCACCTCCCTGGGCAGCCTGTGCCAAGCCCTGACCACTCTTGCAGCTAAGTAACTTTTCCTAATGTCCAACCTAAACCTCCCTGACAATTTCAGGCTATTTGTTCTCACTCTGTCACCTGGTACTAGGGAGAAGAGCCCAACCCCACCTCACTGCAACCTCCTCTCCTCCTCTCAGGGAGCTTTAGAGAGCAATGAGGTCTCCCCTCAGCCTCCTCTTGTCCACACTAAACACCTCCAGGTCCCTCAGCTGCTCCTCACCAGCCCTGTTCTTCAGCCCTTCACCAGCTTTGCTGTCCTCCTCTGGATATGCTCCAGCACCTCAATGTCTTTCCTTTAAGAAGGTACCCAAAATGAATGCAGCTCTTGCCTGTGGCCTCACCAGTGGTGAGTACAGGGGGGACAATCCCTTCCCTGGCCCTGCTGGTGAAACCATTCCTGATCCAGGCCAGGATGCTGTTGGCCTTCTTGGCCACCTGAGCACACTGCTGGGTCATGTTCAGCAACATGACAATAGACAGAACCTGGAGCTGTGTATATTGGTCCTCATCCCAGCTGAAGACATTGCTATTCTGAAGGTAAAAAGCTCCCAACACCCCAACACCACTGATTTCCATTTTAAAAAGGGGTTCTCTGCACAAGTGGGACAAAGACATCTTCCAGAAGAGCTTGCCATGGCACAGCACAGACACCCCCCACTCACAAGGCTGCTACTCAACAAAGCACTCTGCTAGCAAATGCTTTGGTGTTCCCTAGAGAGAATATTTAGCTCTGCATCAAAAAGTTTGCCTGTGAAAGACATTTCAACACACACACAGAATGGTTTTCACACTTCTCTTATGTAGCTTCCAAACAGGTCAAGTGACAGAACTCTTGGTGAAACTCTTTACTTACATTGAAGGCATTAATTGCATTTTTATCATAATACTTCTTCTTCTCGTACTTATCCCTGATGAAAAATTCCACAGCTCTGGAAGAAGCTATTTTAAGGAAAACAGGCATTCAGAAAGACAGCAACATCTAAAAAAAACAGCTGAAGAGTTGTTATTCCAGTGAAAGAACTGCAGCAGGTTCTTGCTCCACTTCATTCTGTAGTTTTAAAATAACAAACTGCTTTAAACAGAACATTTTCTATTGCAGTGTCAAAAAAACCCAACCCACAACTTTTTTTTTTTTTTAATTTTTCCACAGAGAATTAATAATTTTACACTCTTCATAAAACTCTGTAAGCAGCATTTAGTAGAAGTAATTCAGTGTTTCACAGTCAGGATACTTTCACTTGGTATTTAGAAGTTAACCTGGCTCTAGTACTGCAAATATTTGAACAAAGGTACCCATAGAAAGTAAATAGTTAAGAGTCTAAGCATCATAAATTGGAAAGAAAATATACAAGGTGAAATGTGCCTCTCTGTCCCCTGACTGCCACAAATCAATTCATGCAGCAAAAGCTGATCATAGAATGGTTTGGGGTTGGAAGGGACCTCCAAAGCTCATCCAGTCCAAGCCCCTCTGCACTCAGCAGGGACATTCTCCACTAAATCAGGTTGCAGAGAGTCCTGTCAAGCCTCACCTTGAATATCTCCAGGGATGAGGCCTGAACCACATTCCCTGGNCAGGGATGAGGCCTGAACCACCTTCCCTGGGCAAAAAAAAAAAAAAAAAAAAAAAAAGTTCTCTGAGTTCACTAAGTGCTCTGTGAATCTCCTCTCACAACAAACATCTCTGTGGAAGGCAAAGAAAAGACCAACACTAGTGATAAAAAGACATTGTTCAGCAATGTGATTATCCAGTCAAAAAATACACATTGCAACTGTGAAAGTTCAGACTCATTGCACCTTAAACTTCTACAAAAACTCTCTCTCTTGCAATGGTAGGGGTTGGGAGGGACCCCTGGAGAACATCTATTCCAAGCTGAGAGAGAGAAGGGTTAGACTCGATCTCAGGAAGAAGTTCTTCAGTGTGAGGGTGGTTGAGACACTGGAACAGGTTGCCCAGGGAAGTTGTGGATGCTCCTTCCCTGGAGGTGCTCAAGGCCTTGAGCAACCTGGGCTAGTGGAGGTGTTCCTGCCCATGGCAGGGGAGTTGGAACTGGATCACCTTTAAGCTTTCTTCAAACCAAACCATTCTACAGATCAGGTGAAGAAGGGCCTCAGGGAACTGCCTGGAAGAGTCCATCCCAGAGCCCCAAAGCTGCTGCAGGCAGTGGAACATCTCCTGTGAGCACAGGCTGAGGGACCTGGGGCTGGGAGCTCAGAGCAGAGGAGCCTGAGGGCTGTCCTCATTCTTGCTGATAAAGATGTGCCAGGAGGTCAGAGCCAGGCTGTGCTCAAGGATGGCCAAGGGGCACTGGGTGCCAGCTGGAGCAGAAGAGGTGCCATGGGAACAGAAGGAGAAACTTTTTCACTGTAAGGGTGGCAGAGCCCTGAAGCAGGCTGCCAGAGAGGCTGTGGAGTCTCATTCTCTGGAGACATTCAAAACCTGCCTGGGTGCCTTCCTGTGTGATCTGTTCTAGGTGCTCCTGCTCTGGCAGGGGCTTGGACTGGATGAGCTTTTGAGATCCCTTCCAACCTCTGACATTCTGTGGTTCTGTGAATCTATGAACCACACATCAACACCAATGGTGGCTGTCAGGGAGGTTTGGTTTCTTTAGATATTCCCATGTTAATCATCTGTTCTCACACACAGAATGTAGGCACTTCAAAACATTACAGAACACTTCATCTAGAGGAAGAAATTCATACTTGACTTGAGGAGGACACAATGGCTTATTTTAGTTTATCATTCAGCTTATTATTTCTTGTACAAATGCTTCTAACTTCAGCTGGCAGTTACTCAAGATAAAAAAGGAATATTCAAGAGCTCTCTCGTATCACTCTAACTTCCTACATACAGGGAATGTATGAAGTCACCACTCCTGGAAGCAAAAAAAAAAAAAAAATGGGGCTTGCCAAAGCTCATTCCAAAAGAGATTTGCTTTAAGTGAAGCAGCTTAAACCTTTCCTGAACCCTTCACAACTTCCACTGTTGTTTCTTACCCAACACTACTGATGAGATAAATAAGGTGAGTTACCAGATGTAGCAGTGCCTTCAAAGAGCCCTAACACCTAAACTGCATCAAAAGTCATTTCAAATGTGAAAGCCAAACCAAAAAGGATACTGATCTGTTTGAGGCCTTCGGAAGTTCTCTGGTAGATTAGCTTCATAGAGTAGTCTTGCTTTAGTATTTCCCATTTCCTGCATGCACTGAGGAGAAGCAGAGAATAGTTAGCTCCTACCCATCAGCATTTCCAATCTTCAGACAGTCAGAATGCTGCTGGTGTCCTTAAATGGCACTGCATGATTTTAGCTTGGAGACCTCTCTGATGTCACATCCTAGGAGGTGCTCCCATGTCACAGGTGCACGACTGGCTGGACAAAGCCTACACCACAGACACTGGTTACAGTGTGAACTCATTTATCCAGTGCAAGATAAGCTTTCATCTCTCAGGAGGGTTCTTCAGACCAGGAGGAACAAGAGTGGCAGCAGAAAGAAGCTTCAGACCAGAGCACACCTGGAAAATTCAGTACTTGGTACACCACAAAAGAGCACAACTAAGAATCAGGCAGATGTGTGAACGCTGCCCTGCTGAAAAGGCTTCCAGCACACCTATGGACCTGACAAACAAGAGGCTTTCAGAGTCCCTGTGGTAGGGTACATCTAAAATAACCCAGAAAAGACAAACCAGGTTCTGAAGGGAGTTTTCCAGAACTTAAACTCACTGGAGCAGAACAATAAGACAAGTATTTTACCACTCCAAGTAGTTGCTGAAGTTGGGGTATCGGAATCAAGGTAAACTCGAATCCTTTCACAAAGACTCTTGGAACCAACCCCATGCCCACCCCTACAGGAAAAGGGATTTTAAGATATTTTACCTGTATTTGCTCTGGTGTCCACTGGTCCAAGTTGACAGACTTGACCCTTGATATATGGACTCCGAGATTTCGATGTATGCCAGCACATCTGATGCAGATAAAAACCCCGGTGTTCCACGAGGCCCATCTGGGACCTAAGGGCAATGGCAAAGGAGATTTGCAAACTTCCATGTACTGGCAAGATTTCCTTGGGCAGAATTCTACACTGGCAACAGGAATAAGCAACTCTGACTAGAAAGGCTCACAGCTGTATCTACGACTTGTTCAGCCTAGAGAAAAGACTCTGGGGGCACCTTAGAGCTGCCTTCTAGTAGCTGAAGGGATCTTACAGGAAGGCTGCAGAGAGACTTTTCATGGCCACACTGCTCCTGATCCAAGCCAGGATGCCATTGGCTCTGCTGCCCACCTGGGCAAACCTCATCTTCAGCTCCTCTTTACCAGCACCTCCCAGGTCCCTCTGTGCCTGGCTGCTCTCCAGCCACTCTGTCCTCAGCCTGTAGCACTGCTTGGGGTTGTTGTGGTCAAAGTGTAGAACCCTGCACTTAGCCTTGTTCAATCTCATTCCATTGGCTTCTGTCCACCCACCCAGCCTGTCCAGGTCCCTCTGCAGACCTCTCCTATCCTCCACACCTGCTCCTAACTTGGTGTCATCTGCAAACTTACTGATGCTGGACTCAATCCCCTGGGGTTGTTCAGGCTAAAGAGAAGGTTCCAGGGAGACCTTCTAGTGGCATTTCAGTATCTGAAGGGGACCCACAGGAAGGCTGGGGAGGGACTTGTTAGGAGGACTTGGAGTAACAGGATGAGAGAGAATGGTTTGAAACAGGAGCAAGAGGAAGGTCTTTGCAGCAAGAGTGGTAAAATTCTGGAACAGGTTGCCCAGAAAAGTGGTAGAGGCCTCACCCCTGGAGACATTCAAGGTCAAACCTGAAGGGACCCTGGGCAGCCTGCTCTAGTTGGAGATGCCCCTGCTGACTGCAGGGCAACTGCAGATGACCTTGAGGGTCCTTCTACCCCAAAGCATTCTGTAATTCTATGAAATTAAACATATTTAAATGGGTTTATTCCAGCTCTTTACACCACCACTGTTAAAGGCACTGCGTTAAAGTCCATTTAGTATTGACTCTAAGGAGTTCAGAGATTAAATAATTAACCATCAAAAGCAAGAAGGCACAATTAAGAGTTGGAAAACATTCATTATTTTCTGGCTTTGTACAACAGATGCACATCTAGACCACTTACGCAACTGCAGCAGTTTGCCTTTCAATATTAATACATGGTATAAACACTTTCTTGGGGCTTAGAACAGAATTCTATGCCTCTTCCTCCTGATCTTTAGTTGAGGATTGTGTTGGGTTGACCCCAGCCAAACACCCAGAGAGCTGCTTGCTTGCTCTCATCTCCTGCAGGACAGGAAGGAAAAAGTAGAGCAGTGCTGCAGACTGAGAGCACAACACTTTTACTAAGGGAAGCAAAAACTGCACACAAGCAAAAGAACAAAAACTCAACCAAACAAAACCATCAATCACCCAACCAACCAAAACCCCCAAGCAAACATAAACCCCAAACAAACAAACCTCAAATCCAAACAACCCAGCAAAACAAAATCATAGAATGGTAAGGTTGGAAGGGACCTCAAAGCTCAGCCAGTTCCAACCCCCTGCCATAGGCAGGGACACCTCCCACTAGAACAGGTCACTCAAGGACTCATCCAACCTGGCCTTGAACACCTCCAGGAAGGTTGCAGAGCACAGAATCACCCAACGTGATCAAAGATCAGGTTGGGTGATTCTGTGCTCCGCAACCTCCCTGGGCAACCTGTGCCAGTGTCTCACCATCCTCCCTGCAAACAACTTCCTCCTAACATCCACTTTCAATCTCCCCTCTGCCACTTCAAACCCATTGCTCCTTGTCCTGGCATTGCAAGCCCTTGTCAGTAGTCCCTCCCCAGCCTTCCTGTAGCCCCCTTCAGATCCTGGAAGGCTACTCTAAGGTCTCCTGGAAGCCTTCTCTTCTCCAGGCTGCAGTCCCAACTCTCTCAGCCTGTCCTCAGAGCAGAGCTGCTGCAGCCCTCTGAGCATCATGAAATGAAACCACAAAAGAAAAATCAAAGGATTCCTTTGCTACTTCCCATCAGCAGGCAGGTGCTGAGCCACTTCCTAGCAAGCTGAGCATCAGGACACTCAACAAGCAGTTTGGAAGACAGCACCACAACCAAGAAGGTCCTTTCTTGCTCCTCCTTTCCTTGAGCATTTCATAGAATGGTTTGGGTTGGAATGGACCTCCAAAGGTTATTGCTGAGCACATGGAACGTTCCCATGGCATGGAATAGTCACTTAGAGCCAGCAGCTGTCCAGGCTCTTTCTCCTCCAGGTTTGTTGCCCTCCCACCCCCTGCATACTCATCTGATGGGGTGGAAGAGAAGGAAAGCAAAGCCCTGACATGGTGGAGGTGAGGGAAGGAAAGATGGTCTCTGAGGACAAGATGGATGGTCCCTATTTGCATGAGGCTGCTAGGAGACATTCCTGCAATCTCAACCCACCCATGGAGGAATGAATTGGGTTGAACTTCCACCAATGGGGCTGACTCTAAAGATTTCAAGCAGGCACAAGCAAGCCTTAGCAACAGCTAAACCCAAGGAAGCAGAAGAACTGGTATCTGAAAATCCTAAGACACACAGCCTAGACTGGTTGCAAGAAGCCTTCCTGTTAGCAGTGGCAATACTTTGGGTAGACACAAGCCTTTTCATTTGTCCTGTTCAAGATCTCAGCCACACCATTTGGTGTCCTCTGCTTGACCTTTAAGACTAAAATAATTCCAATGACTGGCAGACTCTGAAATAAGTGCTACCACCAGAAAATTACATTTCAGGGGTCAGGAGATCCAACAGTTACTCACTGAAACCAACACATTTCCCCCCAGGGCATTTCCAAGCTAAAACTACTACTTGTAGGATAAGAACAAACAGCCAAGCTGCTTGCAGCACGTATCCAGCAGCCCCTTGACCTGCCTTTTTATTTCCACCACACCTCCTCCCACACCAAGACACAAAATACTCATCTTGTCATTGAATCACAGAGTTGTTTAGGCTGGAAAAGATTCCCCCAAGATCTGAGTTAAACAATCAACCCAACACCACCATGGTCATTAAACCATGGCCCCAAGTGCCAGGTGCACACAATTCTTGAACACCCCCAGGGAGAGTGACTCCACCACCTTCCTGGGTAAATCCAATACTTCACAGAGACCCCACTTACAATTTATTCTACTTTAAAGTTTTAGTGCTTCAGGATCAGAGTTTGGCAGACATTTGCTTCTGCAACTTTAATTCATCTATGATCTAGTTTCACCTCCAGTAGACCACTGGAAGAAAATCCAAAAGCCTCCACTGTAGGCAAAGTACTTCAGTTTGTGTGATTGCTTAATGTAGCCACAGAATCACAGAATGGTAGGGTTGGAGGGAACCTCTGAAGATCAGCTTCTAACTTCCAAACTTCCAGTCCCAACTGCCCTGCCAGAGCAGGATCACCCAGGGCAGGTCACAGAGGAGGGCATTCAGGTGGGTCTTGGAAGTCTCCAGAGCAGGAGACTCCACAACCTCTCTGGGCAGCCTGCTCCAGGGCTCTGTCACCCTCACAGGAATGAAGTTTTTCCTGATGTTGAGGTGGAACTTCCTGAGTTTGTACCCCTTGCACTTGCCCTATCACAGAACACCACTGAAAAGAGCCTTGCACCTTCTCCTTAACACACACTCTTCAGGTACTTGTAAACACTAATGAGATCTCCTCTCAGCCTTCTCTTCTCCAGACCAAACAGCAGAAGGTCTCTCAGCCTTTCCTCTTGATGGCTCAGAAACCAGAAGGAAAGGCCTTGTGTGCCAATCAGCTTCTCCAGGTTTTACCCCAAACTATACCCCAGGGATGTGCCTTCTGAAGAGGGAAGCCAGGTTTGATCAGCTTAGTGTAGGGACAGGAGGTGCTCATGGATTTATAGAATGGTTTGAGTTAGAAGGGATCTCACAGATCATCCAGTTCCAACCCCCTGCCATGGGCAGGGACACCTCCCTCAGCAGCCCAGGTTGCTCAAGACCTCATCCAGCCTGGCCTTGAACACCTCCAGGGAGGGAACATTCACAACCTCCCTGGGCAACCTGTGCAAGTGTCACATCACCCTCATTGTCAAGAATTTCTTTCTTTTCTCCAGTCTAGATCTGCCCTCCTCAGGTTGCAGGATTTTGTCTGCTGCCCACACTTTTCTCCTCTAGGATGCCCACAAGAGTTTGTCCAACCACCACATCACACAAGTTGCCTATTCTTCAGATTCTTCCTGAGACCCCAGACAGGGAAGTTCTACATTAATGAGACAAGATCAGAAGGAGGGCTTGACACAGCTGAAGTCTGCCTTAATGACTGAAGAGAGAGGTCATTAACTCTGCAGTTTAATATTTTAACTTACAGTTTCATGAACAAGAAAACCTGTCCCACAGCTTGTGAATGAGCTGCTTTCCTCCTGCAAAAATGCAGCTTTGTGTTCTCCCAGCAGCTCAAATGCCATTAATTTGCACTTACTTCTGATCTAACTTAAGGTAATGAAATACATTTAAGTAATAAAGCAGCAAATTAAGCAGCAGATGAACAGGCAAAACCTGAGGCCAGACCAAAGCATTAACATCATCTCTGAATTTGTTTCAGCCAAATGCCAATATGCAATATTCAACACTTCAAATGAAAATTGGTTTAATTGATACAAATTCATTATAGCCACAATTAAGCAGCAGGCTAAAGAAGTTAGAAAATAATGTTTTCAGTGTGGGCACCAAATGAATTGTGCCTGACTTAACCAAACAGACAGACAGAACTTAGCATTGGTCCTTAGTTTTGTGTACACAGGAAACTTTTAGCTCCTGATAAAAATATTCACAGCTGCCAGGTGGCCCCACACTAATTCATTTGGCTGTTACTGGGCCTGGCTGGAATGGAGATAACTTTATTCAGAGCTGCCTATACGGAGCTGTGCTTTGGATCTGTGAGTAAATCAGTGCTGGTATCACCAATGCTTTGTCCAAGGCTGGACAGTTGCTTGCACAGAGTCAGGGGTTTCTTTCCTTCTTGAACTGAGGGGCTCAAAACTGGACACAGTATTTCAGATGTGGCCTCATCAGGGCAGAGCAGAGGGGGAAGAGAGCATCTCTTAACCTACTAACCACAGCCCTTCTAATCCACCCCAGGATGCCCTTGGCCTTCTTGGCCACAAGGCCACACTGCTGGCTCATGGTCACCCTTCCATCCACCAGGACCCCCAAGTCCTTTTTCCCCAGAGCTGCTCTGCAACAGGTCAGCCTCCAGTCCATGAGGTTGTTCTTTTCCACTTGTCCCTGTTGGATTTCTTCCCCCTCTCCATCACTCATGCAGTTCAGGCCCTTATATTAGAAGGCTGCTTGAAGAAGCTGCAATAAACACTCCCAGCATTGCTGATACACTGCCAATGGCATCAGAGCTGCTACAGCAGTTTTTGCAGGTACAGCTGATTTCAGGGCTTCAGAATAAGTAACAGCAGCAATGGCCATGCTGAAGCTGGGACAGTGTATTTCCAGAGGACACACAAGACCAAGCACACCAATTCTTCAAAGTCCAAGGTTTCAGCCTTATTCCAAACTCCTTCAGTTTTGTTTCACATCAGCAGAGGCACAGTCCTGTATCAGGCACAAAGCTTGCAGGATCTGTGGGACAGGAATGTGCCTACGCGGCCAAGAAGGTCAGTGCCATCCTGGGGTGTATTAAGAAGAGCGTGGCCAGAAAGTCAAGGGAGGTTCTCTGCCTCTACTCTGCCCTGGTGAGGTCACACCTGGAGTACTGTGTCCAGTTCTGGGCTCCCCAGTTCCAGAGAGACTGGGAACTACTAGAAAGAGTCCAGTAGAAGGCTACAAAGATGAGGGACCTGGAGCATGTCTCTTACGCAGCGAGGCAGGGAGGCTGAGAGCCCTGGGGTTCTTTAGCCTGGAAAAGAGAAAACTGAGGATGGATCTGATCAATGCTGATCAGTAGCTAAAGGGTGGAGGTCAAGAGGATAGGGCTGGGCTGTTTTCAGTGGTGCCCAGTGACAGGACAAGGGGCAATGGGCACAAAGTAGAAAACAGGAGGCTTCACCTGAACACAATGAAAACTTCTGTCCTGTGAGAGCGCTGAAGCACTGGACCAAGACTGCCCAGGGAGGTTGTGGAGTCTCTTTCAAAACCCACCCGGACACATTCCTGTGCAACCTGCTCTGGATGATCTTGCATTAGCAGGGGGATTGGACTAGGTGAACTCCAGAGGCCACTTGCAACTCCTACCATTTGATGATTCTGCTCATTTAACATGCTGAGGCAAAAAAGAGACTTTTATCTGCATGACAAAAAACATAGAAGCTTGTCTTGAATCCAGACAGTCAATAGTGTGGAACACTGCTTTAGCTCTCTGCTTGATTAGTCTGCATAGAAATCCTTTAAGTGTTTCAAAACTCTGTCCTGTACTCAGCTCCTACCTGTAGTAAGAATTTAGTGAGTAAGGTTACAGACTACCAGGCAAGACTGGGCAGGAGCAGGAGCACCTCCCACACAAACAGGTGTTAAAAAAAGGCAGTGGAGATCAGAACAAAGTAAAAAGAGGCAAAAGGAAACAAAAGTACTGAGATACGACAGACTTGGGAGATGGCCACAAAGGAGCAAGTGTAAGATTACTGCAGATATGACTGCAAAGCAGGAGAATGATGATGATTGCTTCCCTTATCAGAGTAATTCAGCATTTCCTTCCTTCCATCAGTCCTCTGCCATCTGTTCAGCTGGCTGTAACTGCAGGTTAATACTGAAACTCTTGTTTGGCTGCAGCACAGGTGCTGCTCACTCCTACTAAAGATCTCAATTACAGACAGCAGAGAGAGGCCAGAAACGGGGTAAAAAGAACAAGTAGGCAGCCTTTCAACGTTGTGTTTGCTGCCAAAGGGAGGGGTGGCTGCTTTACATCCCAAACTACTCTTTACACCCCATGCATAAAATGACTCAGCCAGGAGATCAGTAAGGGTGAGACAAAGCTTCAAATGAAGAAAGCTTGTCAAGAGTAAGTTTTAAAAAGGTTTGGAGAGGCTGTTTGCAAAGGCCTGCAGTGATAGGACAAGAGGCAATGGCTTTAAAATAGAATAGATTTAGACTGGATGTTAGGAACAAGTTCTGCACCATGAGGATAGTGGAACACTGCAACAGGTTGTGCAGGGAGGTGGCTGAGGCCCTATCCCTGGACATATTCAAGGTGGGGCTGGACATAGCTCTGGGCAACCTGATCTAGTTGAGGATGTCCCTGCTGACTGCGGATGGGGTTGCACTGGATGACCTTCGGAGGTCCCTTCCAACCCAGACCATCCTATCAGTCTGTGATCCCTCTCCACTCTTGCACTTGCCAATCAGCAGTTCTGCAAGGAAGGAAGCCAAGCGTTAACACCAAGCAAAGCACCAAGTCCTTTGCATCACAATAGAATCCGTAGCAAACTTAACTTTTCACTTGAGACTGCAATTCTCCATCTCACCAGCTGCTCCCTGCCTGCCCTTGGATCACACAGCAGGAGGCAGCTGAATTCTCCTTTCTCCCAGTCCCGCCGCAAGTTGGTTCTATTTGTCAAGCGCCTGGCGCCACCTCGTGGAACAGAGCATTAACTGCAAGCAAATCTCCACGGCTCCTGAGCGGCCCTGAAGGACTGCAGTCACTTCCTGAACAACTAACACTTTTTGGCCAAAGGCTGCCCAAAAGGTTCACTGGCTGCATCAGCACAAGGGTGCCCATGCAGTGCTCACTCTCCTTGCTTTACTTCCCCATGTAATTGGTACTCCATAGACGTTCTAATCAAGATTTCATCATCCAGCCCTCTGCTCACCCTCAGGACCAAGTCACCAATCAGTATTTGCCAGCAACATTTATAAATTCTCCAAACTGAGATACAGATGAAGATTGTCGCCAGAAGACAACACTCATGTATCAGATACACAGAAGAGAAATGAGTAAGCAATAGTTGTGTTTGAGTTTAATTCAACACAAGCTAAACAGCTACAGCTGAGGGAGCTGGGGGTGTTCAGCCTGGAGAAGAGAAGGTTCCTGGGAGACCTAACAGCAGCCTGCCAGTACCTGAACGGGGAACAAGAAGGCTGCAGAGAGACTGTTTGCAAAGGCCTGCAGGGACAGGATGTGGAGCAATGGCTTGAAATTAGAGGAGATGTAGATTGGATGTTAGAACAGGTTCTGCAACAAGTTGTCCAGAGAGGTAGTTGAGGCCCTGTTCCTGGAGATATTAATGGTCAGGCTTAACAAGGCTGGGAGCAGCACGACCTGGTCTAGTGGAGGATGTCTCTGCTCACTGCAAGGGGCTTGGACTAGATGACCTTTGGAGGTCCCTTCTGACCCAAACAGTTCCATGATTCTAAGTAACACAAAACTCTCCTCTAGTGGCACCCAGGAAATAGCAAAAGAACCAGGCTGAACTGACTCCCAAGTTTCTCTCCTCAGAAGACAACACACTAGAGGTAGGGATTAAGCCAATGTGATACTAAAACACTCAAAATAAATCAAACTCCTATCATGCATTTCAGTCTTCTCAAGCTGCTTCAAAGACTACCTCTTACTTAACTGCATTGGAAGCTGCTTAATTCTCTCCCCCAAAAGACAGGATCACAGCCACCATCTCCAATGAATTTCAATTCAGACTTCCAGAGGAAAAGAGAGAGGAAAACAATTCAACAAAAAAACAACCACACAGACCCCCCCTCCCCAGAACACCCAAAAAAAGAATTGCAATGTTAATTGTTTGCTTAATCGCACTTTGAGAATTAAAGAAATTATTATTATTAGAAACAAAGATCTTGAAGTAAAGTGCAGAAAAACACAGTACAAGAATCTTTGTTCCCAAATAAAAGATTCTTCAAGCTCCTTGAAGCTTTACTTTCTTGAGATTACTGATATGGGACTATTTACCTATCACCTGATCCACTGAGTTAGCTTCTGATTAAGCAGAACAAATACCCTGAAGCATGTTTCTGTGTCCTATCTACTCTCTCACATTAAGCCTGATTTGTTCTCTAGAGCAGAAAAGGATTCCTTGCTTTACCTCCATCCCCAAAGACAAGCAAAATCATGCAAGTGCAGTGTTCAGGTGCTTTTCAGATAGCAAAGCCTAAGCATGCAACAAAATCTTGTTTTATATAAACAAAGGCAAAAGGCCACAGCTTAAAAATCACCTCCAAGTCTTTAGAAGTCTCTTGAAGCTGGCTTGCTAAACCTGTATTTGATACTCAAGGCCAGGAATTTGAAAACTTCAAATCTGCCACATTTTTAATGTGGAGGGAGTTCAAATAAGAGGGATTCCTATAGTGCTTTGCAATAAAATCAAACTGGACAACATAAAGTTGCACTACAGGAAAACAAGCAACTAAGCAGCTGTTAGCAAGCTGGGCTCTGGAACTGTGTGGAATTTGTGTGGTTCAAGGTGCCCTGCAAGAAAAGTGGGAAGACAAACACCCAGAAGCATCACTTGGCTGGTTTTAGCCAGCATCTGGTAAGGGGTAGAGAAATTCAAGGATAGAATCATAGAATGGTTTAGGTTGGAAGGGAGCTCAAGGATCATCCAGTTCCACTTCCTGCCATAGGCAGGGACACCTCCCACTAGTACAGGTCGCTCAAAGCCTCATCCAACCTGGCCTTGAACACTTCCAGGGAGGGAGCAGCCACAACCTCTCTGGGCAACCTGTGCCAGTGTCTCACCACCCTCACTGCAAACAACTTCCTCCTAACATCCAGTTTCAATCTCCCCTCTGACACTTCAAACCTATTGCCCCTTGTCCTGGCATTCCCAGACCTTGTCAATAGTCCCTCCCCAGCCCTCCTGGAGCCCCCATCACCTACTGGAAGGCCACTCCAAGGTTTCCTCGAAGCCTTCTCTTCTCCAGGCTGCAGAGCCCCAACTCTCTCAGCCTGTCCTCACAGCAGAGCTGCTGCAGCCCTCTGAGCATCTTGGTGGCCGCCTCTGTACTGGCTCAAACAGTTCCATGTCCTGCTTGTCCTGGGGGCTCCAGAACTGCACACAGGACTGCAGGTGGGGTCTGAGGAGAGCAGAGCAAAGGGGCAGAATCCCCTCCCTTGCCCTGCTGCCCACACTCCAAAGTCAATCAATCTTCACATGAAGAATAAATAAGATCACAGATAGCATTTGTGGATTTGTTGCCCGAAACATCACCAAGGCTTCCTATTCACCTTCTTTCTAAGCCAACAGGATTTAAATGGAACATCTACCTCGTCAAATACATTAATAATAAGTGAGTATCAGTTTAATTCAGTGCTTTATGTTCCTATAAAATCCTCTTCCAAAGTTTGTGCTCCTGGCTTGGAAGTGTTCCACCCCTGAGATTTCCCCAACCATGCTAAGACTGCCCAGACAAACAGGATCACAATCATCTTCTGAACTATCAGAAAGCAGCTCCTGGTCTTTGGCTGGAAACCATGTGCCTGCCATCCTCACTCTCAGTTCACAGGCTCACAGGATGTCAGGGCTTGGAAGGGACCCAAAGAGCTCATCCAGTCCAACCCCCTTGCCAGAGCAGGACCAGATAATCCAGCTCAGGACACACAGGAACACATCCAGACAGGCTTGCAAAGGCTCCAGAGAAGGAGACTCCACAACCTCTCTGGGCAGCCTGTGCCAGTGCTCTGGGACCCTTCCAGTCAAGAAGTTGCCCCTTGTGTTGAGCTGGAACCTCCTGTGCTGCAGCTTCCATCCATTGCTCCTTGTCCTATCCCAGGCAGCAGTGAGCAGAGCCTGTCCCCCACCTCCTGACCCCCAGCCCTCAGATATTTAGAAACACTGATTAAATCCCTTCTCAGTCTTCTCTTCTCCAGACTGCACAGCCCCAGGTCCCTCAGCCTCTCCTCACCAGGCAGTGCTCAGTCCCCTCGGCATCCTCGTAGCCCTCCCTTGGACTCTCCCCAGCAGATCCCTGCCCCTCTACTCTCTACCAGCACCCCCAGGTCCCTCCCTGCCTGGCTGCTCTCCAGCCACTCTGTCCCCAGCCTGCAGCACTGCTTGGGGTTGTTGTGGCCAAAGTGTAGAACCCTGCACTTAGCCTTGTTCAATCTCATCCCACTGGCCTCTGCCCACCCATCCAGCCTGTCCAGGTCCCTCTGCAGACCCCTCCTACCCTCCAACAGATCCACACCTTTTCTGTGCAGAAATAAAAGAAAAATGGGGGGACACAGAGCTCATACAAGATGTTTGCAGAAGTTGATAGCTAAGCATCAAGTAAAAGCTTCATTGATAAGAAAGAAAGAAAAAAGTGTAAATCTATGCTGCCCTGTTGGGATGTAGAAAGACTCCAGCCTGCAGAGCCAGGAACAGGATAAAAGTTACACGGAAAATATCTGCTGAAAATAAATAAATAGATAAACAAATAAAGTCCTCAGTCAGCAACTGAAATTCTGCCTTTAACAACAACAAAAAAGGCTCAGAAGTGAGATTTGTTTCCAAGATGGGTTTATAACAAAGCCTGCCTGCCATAAACAAGAATGAAAGGTAACCTTCCTCTGTCAGGGCTTCCCTTGATCGGCGTAACTCAAACACAGCTGAAGAAAGAGACCACTTCAGTAAACACTTCCCAAACTACACCACCTCTGTGCAACCCACAGGGACTCTGCAGATCCTCTCCCTTGTACACTGTGTATTTCAAAGCAGGTAAATGCACCTCCACCACCTCTTCCACATGAACCTGTGTTTGGAAGAGAGAAAACAGAGATCCAAACCTGTACATAAGAAGTTGGGTGCCAAAGTCAGGCTCTGGACTGTAGAAATACGTTGAAACCATCAGTGCAAAGACTTGTATGGGGTCAGCTGCTCTAGAGAGGTTCTCCTCCCTCTCTGCTCTGCCCTGCTGACACCACACCTGGAATACTGTGTCCAGTTCTGGGCTCCTCAATTCGAGAGAGACAGGGATCTGCTGAAGAGAGTCCAACAGAGAGCTACAAGGATGATTTGGGGCCTTGAACTCATTTCTGTGTAAAGAAAGGCTGAGAGCCCTGGGGCTGTTTAGTCTTAAGAGAACGTTGAGAGGGGACCTGATCAATGTCTATCAATATCTGAGGGGTGGGGGTCAAGATGAAGGTGTTAGGCTCTGTTTGGTGGTGCCCACTGATAGGACAAGGAACAACAGTTCCAAGCTAGAACACAGGAGGGTCCATCTCAACATGAGGTTGCCCACAGAGGTTGTGGAGTCTCCTTCTCTGGAGACATTCAAACCCCACCTGGATGTGTTCCTGTGTGACCTGCCCTGGGTGATCCTGCTCTGGTAGGGGCTGGACTGGATGAGCTTTGAAGGTCCTTTCCAACCTCTAACATTCTGTGATCTGTTCCAAGTTATTTTTTCCAAAGTAACTGTGACCTTCTGCAGTCATAAGGAAAGAAAGTGTGGCTGTAAAATGTTTTTACTCAAAACATCATTTTCCTCAGAAGCCAGGAAGAGAAGCTGCACTGAAGTACTCAGCTTCACTTTGTCTGGAGTACAGAATTGTGAGTGATCAGAGCAGAATTAAGGTTGCTTGAGAAGTCCACATGTACTCCCTAAACTTTGCAGGATCCTCTAGCACATGACCTTCAACTTGTTGTATTTTTTGAGGTCTCATATATGACCAAACACTTGACTGAATCTTGTTGCTGTAGAAGCTTTTTTTTTTTTCCTGGATGATCTCTGGATGTCCCTTTCAGTCCCTAACAACTCTGTGATTCTCTGCCATATCCTAGTTTGTGCCAGCTCCTGTGGCACTGTGGTTTGGATCTGCACAGATTTACTCGCCTACTTTCCTCCATGCTGTATTCCTCCACCTCCTCTGTGAGTTAAAACCAGACCAAGCATATTTTGGGGCTCCTCTTGCCTACAAGGAGTGTCTCTGCTCACCCTCAAACACCAATACACTGCAGTTTGCAGCCTTAAGGACTGCCCTGCCACTCCACTCTTGGATGGGCCTCAAGTTTTACTGCAACATTAATAACCTTCTGAGCAGCACTTGCTGTGGACCTCAGAGTACTGATAAAAGATTACAGGACAGAGCAGGCTGAAGAGTACAGACAGAATCAAGCCTTTCCCCCACTTTAAACTCCAGGGGCATCACAAAACCCCTTCTCACAAAGGCCAGGTTAGCTACACCCCAACACTGTACACTTCCAAAGGCTCAGGAAACTGCTCAGCCCTTGGGATGCTTCAATACCCATCCCCATAGCTGGGTTTGGGCCAGTCCACAAAACCTAAGGTGAGATGCTTAATACTTGCTCTTTAAAAGCTACAGCTACTCTGTTTCCTGTCAGGAAATAAAATCCCTCTAACATAACTGAGGTGTGAGTGGACTTCCTGGGGTTATTTAGGCTACCCTGATGCTCCAATCAGGTCTGGTTGCTCAGGGCTTCAATCAGTTGTCTTGAACAGCTCTAAGGTATGTTCTACACCTCTGAAGTATGAAGAGGCTGCTTGGTGGGGCTTGGTCTGTTTTCCCATGAAGCAAGTGAGAAGCAGAGGAAACAGCCTCGGGTTGCACCAGATGAGGTTTAGGTTTGACATCAGCAACAATTTCTTGATGGACAGGGTTGTCAAGCCCTGCACTAGCTCCTAACCCTAATTCTCATCCCTGGAGTGATTTAAAAGCTAAGGGACATGGTTTAGTGGTGACCTGGCAGTGCTGAGTTAATGGTTGGACTCAAAATCACCTTAAAGGTCTCTTCCAACCACAACTATTCTATGACACCATCTCCCTGTGGCAAACACAGCCCAGTATTTGACCACTGCATGGTACAAACAAACAAACTTATTTACATTGAATCAGAATGCATCATGCAACACAAGGCTCTGCATGTTTCCAAAGGCATCTTCGTGCTTCCTGAACTACAGGAGTCTCTTGTGAGATGACACTGAATTAAATAGAACTCAAATTGCCAGAGTTAAGTTTCCCAGCATGACTGGCAACCAACACTCATACACTCTGCACCACTACATCAGCTACAGGCAACTGGGAAAGGAAGAAATGCATTTGTGTTCTTGACAGCTGTTTCACCTAGATCTGTGTTACAAGATAAAATTGCTTTTCCCTGGATGAGGGACCAGTGGCTGGCACACCTGAAGGCTGTGCTGCCATTTAGCCAGACCTGGACAGGCTGGAGAGCTGGGCAGGGAGAAACTGAATGAAATCCAACAAGGCCAAATGTAGAGTCTTGCATCTGGGAAAGAACAACCTCATGGATCAGTGGAGGCTGAAGGCTGATCTGCTGCAGAGAAGCATAGAGAAAAGAGACCTGGGGGTCCTGGTGGACATGAGGCAGCAATGTGCTCTTGTGGCCAAGAATGGTATCCTGGAGTGGATTAGAAGGGCTGTGATTAGTAGGTCGAAAGAGGTTCTCCTGCCCCTTCATCACTCTGCTCTGGTGTGGCCACATCTGGAATATTGTGTCCAGCTTTGGGCCCCTCAGGTAACTACCTGGAAGTCTAGCACAGAGTCCCAAAGCTGCTGCAGGCAGTGGAACATCTTCTGTGAGCACAGGCTGAGGGAGCTGAGGCTGGGAGCTTGCAGCAGAGGAGCCTGAGGGTAGCCCTCATTGCTGTGATAAAGATGTGCAGGGAAGTGCCAGGAGGACAGAGCCAGGCTCTGCTCAGGGCTGGCCAAGGACAGGCCAAGGGACACTGGGTGCCAGCTGGAGCAGAGGACGTTCCACGAGAACAGAAGGGAAAACTTTTTTACTGTGAGGGTGGCAGAGCCCTGGAGTAGGCTGCCAGAGAGAGTCTCCTCCCTTGGAGACATTCAAACCCATCTGGATATGTTCCTGTGTGACCTGCCCTGGGTGATCCTGCTCTGGTAGGGGCTGGACTGGACGAGCTTTGAAGGTCCTTTCCAACCCCTAACATTCTGTGATCTGTTCCAAGTTATTTTTCCAAAGTAACTGTGACTTTCTGCAGTCATAAGGAAAGAAAGTGTGGCTGTAAAATGTTTTTACTCAAAACATCATCTTCCTCAGAAGCCAGGAAGAAAAGCTGCACTGAAGTACTCAGCCTCATTTTGTCTGGAGTACAGAATTGTGAGTGATCAGAGTGGAATTAAGGTTGCTTGAGAAGTATCAGTTCTCCACATGTACTCCCTAAACTTTGCAGGATCCTCTAGCACATGACCTTCAACTTGTATTTTTTTGAGGTCTCACTTATGACCAAACACTTGACTGAATCTTGTTGTTGTAGAAGCATTTTTTTTTTCTGCTGTAGAAACACTTCTTTTTTGTTTGAGTAACCTTTTAAAACAGGAGTTCCATGAACACCCAGGGAAACTCCATGGAAAGCAGAGTCAACAAGACAAGTGTGAAGGGGAATCTAGCAAGCAGCCTCTCAAAGAAGTGATGCTCTGAGCTGCAGAACACCCAGAGAAGTGAAATTGAAGCTTGACAAACTTTATTAAGGGGAATGAAAAGTTACTTTTTACTTAGAACACAAAGAAACCCTCAGCAGTTGTAGTGGTTAACCTTGGCTGGCTGCCACCCACTCACCAAGGAGAGGCTAAGATGAACAAATCTCCCAGGTCAAGATAAAGACAATTTCATGAAGAAAAGCAAAGGAACACAAAAGGTTTATTCTCTCCTCCCTATCAGCAGGCAATGTCCCCTTCTTGGGAGGCAGGGCCTCAGCAGGCAGAGTGGTTGCTCTGGAACACAAACACCTTGGCAACAAATGCCCTCCTTGTTCCTTTCCCTCTTAGCTTTTACTGCTGAGCGTAGCTTCATACGGTATGGAATATCCCTTTGGACAATTTGGATCTACTGTCCTGGCTATGTCTCCTCCTAAACTCTTGCTCACCCCTAGCCTAGCATCCTTTGGGTGAGACAGCCTTGATGCTGTGTGAGCACTGCTCAACACCACCCAAAACACTGCTGTGTTATCAACAGCTTCCCACTAAGCCCAGCACAAGGGCTGCTGTGGGCAAAGTTCAAGTTAACTCCACTCCAGCCAGATCCAATCCAGCCAGATCCAATCCAGCAGTTCAGGATGTTTCAAGGTGAGATGAACTTACCCAGATGTCACCTGGCACTGAAAACAAAGCCCATACAGGCTACACTCAGGGTTGGTATGGGCATGCTTCTTTGGTGTGACCACTGCTTAGAAGGGGAGCCCAAATGTACAGACACATTAAAAAAGATGGGGACAGACTCTTTAGTAGAGTCTGTTGCAACAGGAGAAGGGGTGGTGGTTTTAAACTTAGAGTGGAGATTCAAATTAGATCTAAAGAAGGAAATTTATGTTGATGGTGATAAAGCACTGGTACAGGCTGCCCAGAGAGTTGGGATATGTCCCAGTCCTCTCAGCATTCAAGCTCACATAGGATGGGGCTCTGAGCAACCTGATCTAGTTGAATGCTGACTGCATTAGACCCTTAAAGGTCCCGTCCAACCCAAAGTCCTCTGTGATTTCTGAAGGTGAACATTAAGTATGGCACTTGCCATGTTTAAAGAAAGGGATGCTTTTGCCATCACCTACAGAGAACAGGCATCCCCTAGGGAGTGTGGCAATCAAGAGCCAAACATGGAATATCCAATTCCTCTTGTCTCCCATTGAAGAGGGACAGTTCCCCACTCCTCACCAACATACTCACATTCTCACACAAAATCAGAGCCCAGCAGAGCTTTAGAACTGCTCTTTCACCAAATCACAGCTGCAAAGTTAGTTGCTTGGCAACACTGCCTGCAAGTATCACACACTGCTGTTCCCAGCTCCTCTCTGACCAGAGACTGAGCTACAATCTCCATCTCCTTTTCCTCCATGGTCTACTGAAAGCATGCCCCCTCATGAGAGAGGGCAACTGACAGCCCAGCTTTACTGAGACAGACACTACACTGACCCATACAGTTCTCACTTCTCCCATAAAACTCAGCACCACCTCCACAAGCTACAAAACTAGTGCTCTCCATACCCACACCTACCACAGATGCACAGCACTAAGGTGTTTTCTGAATGTCCAAGGTCTTCAGATGGTGATCCCAGAACACAAAAGCATCAAGCACTGGAACGGGTTGCCTGAAGAGGTGGTTCAGGCCCCATCCCTGGAGATATTCAAGGTGAGGCTTGACAGGGCTCTGGGCAACCTGATCTAGTTGAGGGTGTCCCTGCTGACTGCAAAGGGGGTTGGACTGGATGACCTTCAGAGGTCCTTTCCAACTCAGACCATCCTATGATTCCTCTGGTCACAGGAACCCAGACCTATTAGCAAGTATTTTGGATAAACAAAGCAGAAACTTGGAGGGACAGGGATCTACTGGGGAGTGACAAGGATGATTAGGAGACTTCAACATCTGTGCTATGAAGAAAGCCTGAGAGACCTGGAGCTGTTTAGCTGGAGAAAAGTTGAGAAGGAATCTGATCAGTGTCTATAAATGCCTGAGGGGTAGGTGTGAAGATGCCAGGCTCTGCTTGGTAGTGCCCAGTGACAGGACAAGGAACAACAGGTACAAGCTGGAACACAGGAGGTTCTTTCTCCACATGAGGAGAAACTTGTTTACTGTGAGGGTGGCAGAGCACTGGAGCAGGCTGCCCAGAGAGGCTGTGGAGTCTCCTCCTCAGGTTTTCAAGACTCCCTTGGATGCATCCCTGAGTGTTCTGCCCTAGGTGATTCTGCTTCAGCAGGGAGGTTGGACTCAATGATCCTTCCAGGTCCCTTCCAACCCCTAACATTTGTGATACTCCAGACCGGGTCAATTATCACGAAGGGGTTGGAGAAGAGGTCTTGTGAGGAGCAGCTGAGGGAACTGGAGTTGTTCAGACTGGAGAGGAGAAGGAGGCTAAGGGGAGACCTTCTCACTCTCTACAACTCCCTGAAAGGAGATTGCAGTGAAGTGGGGGTTGGTCTTTTCTTCCTAGTAACAAATGACAGGGCAAGGGGGAATGACCTCAAGTTGTACCAGGTGAGGTTTACGCTGACTGTCAGAAGAAACTTCTCGACTGAAAGGGTTCTCCGAGGCTGGCACAGGCTGCCCAGGTAGGTGGCTGAATCCCCATTCCTGAAGGTGTTTTAAAAAGGCAGAATTGTGGTCCTGAGGGGCATGGTTCAGCACCAGCCTTGGCAGAGTTACATAATGGTCAGACTTGATGGTCTCAATGGTGTTTTCTAACCAAAACAGCTCAGGGACTCTATGATCATGACTCCAAGCAAGAACTCCACAGCAATATACACTCAAGACATACACATTTATCACCTACTGGAAAGCAACAACTGATCAAGACAAGACAGTGGAGGATAAATAAGGGTTAGCTTTATACCAGAGTCTACTGTAAACCAAGAAAGAGATATCCTTTCACATCAAGGTTTGCCCAATTTTCATCGAGAAAATGAAAGCTTTGTGTGAATGGTTTCCTGTGAAACAAAGAGCAAAATGTAAGAATAGTAATATTGCTGAAACTCCCAGCAGACATTAATCACAGAATCACAGAATGTCAAGGGCTGGAAATGACCTCCAAAGCTCACCCAGTCCAACCCTCCTGCCAGAGCAGGAGTACCCAGAGCAGATAACACAGGAACATATTCAGGTAGGTTTTGAGTATCTCCAGAAAGGGAGACTCCAGAAACCCCTGGGCAGCCTGTGCCAAGGCTCTGTCCCCCTCGCAGGGAAAAAATTCCTCCCTAATGTTTAAATGAAACTTCCTATGCCTCAGCTTGCACCCAGTGCTCCTTGTGCTGGCATCAGGCATCACCCAGCAGAGCCTGGCTTCAGCCTCCTGGCACTCCCCATTCACACATTTATAACCATTGCTGAGGTCACCTCAGTCTCCTCTTCTCCAAGCTAAAGACCTCAGAGAGGTCAGAATGGGAGCAGAAGAGGAATCTAGAGTAGTTTGGTTTGCCTCAGCCTTCCAGGGGACACCATTTGTAGTCAGAAATGCAGAGCTCCAGGCAGTGGTTTTAAAGGACAAGATTTCTGGCATGAGACACTCCAACTTTAAGCAAATTTCCCTCAGCTCTAGGAGGCAGTTTAACCTGTCAAGGTTTTTTTCCAGCTTCATTTCAACAGCATTTCAGTCAAAAGACACCAGTAACCTTTTTATCTAAGCCCTCAATTCCTCCTTGCTCCAAATGGCCAGGTTTGGTCCTTCTTAATTCAGGATGCACAAACCACAGGAAGATTTCTGTATCAGCTACTGCAGGAAAAGTCAAGGCTCCTATTCCCTGTGTTTACTGCTGTCTATTCACCTTCCTTTCTCCAACATGACCTCAACTTTAAGCAAATAATCTACCTTTTATCTATGTAGGCAGATGTTTGTGTTGGCAAACTAAAACCCAATGTGGGGCAGTGGGACCCCATTCCAGCTCCTATGTGGTACAACAGCTGAATTAGATCTGAATTAGCTGAAATGAGAAAAGACCTCTGGAGATCATCTAGTCCAAACCTCTCCTGCTCAGAGCAAACTATGGCAGCTTGGTTAGTCCTGCTCCCAGTCAGGTTTTGAGTATCTCAGGAGATGGAGACTCCACAGTCTCTCTGGATAACCTGCTCCAATATTCAATATCTCCTAGAGCAAAAAAAGTTTATTCTTATATTTTGGTGGAATTTCTTGTGTTTCAGTTTGTGTTCCTTGCCTCTAATTTCCATCAGTGCACACCACAGCCAGGGCTGCCCCAGCCATTTTTGCTCCCTGTCACCAGGTGTTTATTTGCAGCAACTAAGATCTTCCCAACAGACTTCTCTCCTCCAGGCTAAACAATCACAGCTCTCCCATCCCCTGTTTCTAGGTCAGACACACCAACCTCTTCATTTTACTGCCCCTTTCCTGGACTAGCTCCACTCTGTCCGTGTTTCTCCTGTACTGGGGAGCCCAGAACTAGACAGTACTACAGATGCAGTCTCACCAGTGCTGAGGACAAAAGGACCACCTGCCCCTAACTACACACAGTGCTCTCCCTAAAATCCAGTCCAAGATTCATAGAATAGGTTGGGTTGGAAAGCACCTTCCACTGGACCAGACTGATCAAGGCCTCATCCAAGCTGGCTGTGGATGCCCATGACCTGTGCCAGTACCACACCACCCCCACTCTAAAGAATTTCTTCCTTCTCTCCAGTCTAAGCCTCCCCCTCATCAAGCTTCAATCCATTCCCCCTCACCCTATCACCACAAGCCCTTGTAAAAAGTCCATTCCTGACTGTCTTGCAGGTCCCTTTCAGGTACTTGAAGGCTGCTATAAGGTCTCCCTTATAGATGTTATATAGAATCCCCAGCACAGGCAGGACATGGAACTGTTGGAGAGGGTCCAGAGGAGGCCACCAAGATGCTCAGAGGGCTGCAGCAGCTCTGCTATGAGGACAGGCAGGAGAAGAGAAGGCTTCCAGGAGACCTTAAGAGTAGCCTTGCAGTATCTGAAGGGGGCTACAGGAAGGCTGGGGAGGGACTATTGACAAGGTCTTGGAATGACAGGACTAGAGGCAATGGGTTTGAACTGGCAGAGGGAAGATTTAGATTGGATGTTAGGAGGTAGTTCTTTACAGTGAGGGTAGTGAGGCACTGGCACAGGTTGCCCAGGGAGGTTGTGGCTGCTCCCTCCCTGGAGGTGTTCAAGGCCAGGTTGGATGAGGCCTTGAGTGACCTGTGCTAGTGGGAGGTGTCCCTGCCTATGGCAGGGGGTTGGAACTGGATGATCCTTGAGGTCCCTTCCAGCCTTACCATTCTATGATTCTATGTTTGTCTTCCTGCTGACAGGGCTGTAAGGTGCTCATGACCAATTTGTGATCCACAACCCCCCCAGCATCTCTTCTACACCCACTCACCCCTCTCTCCTCATGGGTAGTGCTTTGCAAATTCCCTTCAATGAACTTGATGAAGTGTCTGATGTCCCACATCTCCAGCCTGTCAGTTTTTCTGCTGCAAGTAGCAGAACATCCATCTGGTGTATCAGCCACTCCTCCCAGCTCTGTACCACTTGGAGCTTGCCAAGGGTGTAGTCTGTCCTCTCACACAGGTCATTAATGAAGTGATTAAACAGAGCTGGCCTCAGTATAAACCCCTGAGGTATGTCACTAGTGCCTGGCCTCCAGGTCAACTCCAAGCTGCTGATCATAGCTCTGAGTGTGGCATTTCAGCCCTCTTGAGTTCACCTCAGTGCCTCTTTATGCAGTCACATCACAGAGGATGTTATGTGNCCCCCTCATCAAGCTTCAATCCATTCCCCCTCACCCTATCACCACAAGCCCTTGTAAAAAGTCCATTCCTGACTGTCTTGCAGGTCCCTTTCAGGTACTTGAAGGCTGCTATAAGGTCTCCCTTATAGATGTTATATAGAANTCAGCCACTCCTCCCAGCTCTGTACCACTTGGAGCTTGCCAAGGGTGTAGTCTGTCCTCTCACACAGGTCATTAATGAAGTGATTAAACAGAGCTGGCCTCGGTATAAATCCCTGAGGTATGTCACTAGTGCCTGGCCTCCAGGTCAACTCCAAGCTGCTGATCATAGCTCTGAGTGTGGCATTTCAGCCCTCTTGAGTTCACCTCAGTGCCTCTTTATGCAGTCACATCACAGAGGATGTTATGTGACAGAGCTTCAAAAGCCTCACTGGAGTTTCAGTGACAAACATCCACAGCTCTCATCCCCCAGGCATGATACCTGGCTTGGTCACTGCAGAAGGCTATCAGGCATGATGGTCCCTCTGTAAATCCACACCATTCCCATTCATCTTCTCCTTCATGTGTTTTCAGGATCATTTACTCTGCCATCTCCCCAGGGGCCGAGGAAAAGCAGACTGGCCTGGGGTTCCCTAGATGTTCCTTCTTGCCCTTTTCTGAGATAGGAATGGCATTTGCTTTCTTCCAGCCCTCAAGACTCTCTCCTGGTCACCACAACCTTACAGTTACTGTTGGCCAGCTCTGTCTGCAGAGTGCATCCCAGCAGAGCCCCACAGGCTTGTGCACATCCAGTTTCTCTAAGCACTCCCAAACATCATCCTCCTCTGCTGAGTATAAGCCCTCCTTGCTCTAAGCTGTCTTTACTAACAAAGACCAAAGTGCAGGAGGGATGGAATTGCTCAGCCTTTTGCACATCCCTTATCAGCAGGTCTCCTGCTCCATTTAGCAGCAGGTCCACATTTTCTGCAGTCTTCTTTTTGCTGCTGTTGATCATTAAAAGCCCTTCTCATTGCCATCTGCACATCCCCTGTCAGATTCAGCTCCACCTGGAAGCTGTCTTTCCTACCTAAATGCATCCTTGTGTGCCTGGACAGTGTCTCCAGGCTCCACACAGGTCACCTGTCTCTGTTTCCACCTTCTATATGCTTCCTTTTCATATCTAAATTCTGTCAAGAGCTCCTTGTTCACAAAAGCTGTCCCCCTGCTGCCTTTGGCAATCTTCTGCTCACCAGGATGTGCCACATTACAGCTTAAAGGAGTGACCCTTGGGGGGGGGGGGAAGAAAAAAAAAAAAAAAATCAACCAGCTGTCCTAGACCTCTCTATTCTCTAGAACTATCTCCAAAATGATTCTTCCAAGCAGACCCCTGAACAGACCAAAGTCTTCCCTCCTGACGACTTTGAAGAATGGGCTACCCAGGGAGGTGGTGGAGTGCCCATCCCTGGAGGTGTTGAAGCAAAGCCTGGCTGGGGCACTTAGTGCCATGGTCTGGTTGGTTGGCTAGGGCTGGGTGCTAGGTTGGGCTGGATGAGCTTGGAGCTCTCTTCCAACCTGACTGATTCTGTCATAAACAGCTGTTACCAACAGTATCCTGTGGCAGAACCAGAGCTTAAGAACCAGAAGATTAAAAATTAATAAAGATTAAGAACCAGAGATTAAAAATGCTGTAAGATTATAAAAAAGTCCCACAGATATTTTTATTAGTAATCAAAGAAAAAAACAAACCACTAAGTTGAAAGGGATCTCCACTGGTCATCTAAACCCAGCCTCCTGTCACTGCAATGCTAACTTCAAAGCTGTATCCTGCGCCTTTGAGGCTCATCCAATTAACCCTGGTTAAGTCCTGAGGAGTGGAGACTGCACCCACAAACACCATTTGAAGGGTTTTGGTGAAAAGCCTTCAGGCTGTGCACACCATTTTGACAGCAAGAACCTGTATTTGCAAACCCAGCTGTTCTGTTACAGCTCAAACAGACTTCCTGTGACTTATTTCAGAGTGGGTTTCTGCAAGAGTCAGGAGATGGAAACAAATCCCTTCCTTACAGGCAGGTAAAAACACCACTGGAGTCACCCAACACTGCAACACCCTGACCAGTTCAAATTTTCAAGCTGAGCTTCCACACTCCTCCCAGCAAGAGAGGAGTCTACTGAGTGGCTCTTTTCTGGGTTGAGAAAAATCAATTGTAGCTCTCAGGAGCTGCAACAGCAATTCCTAATGAAGTTTCAGTCTCAAGCAACCAGTGTCAGGAACAGGTAAAGCTTATTTAGGAGCAGGGAACCAGGAAAAAAACAAAAACCTGGTGCTGCAGTGTCAGGAGAGACTGAAAGGACTGTCTGGTTCCTTAAGGTCTTTGAAGGAGCCAGAAGAACAATAGTTTAAGTCCCAGATGATCACCAGGAGCTCTAGTGATACTGGCCCTTACTAGTGGTAGAAGTCAAGATACTCTTAAGAGAATCACAGAAACATTTTGGTTGGAAAAGATCTTTAGGAGNTGAGGGGGCCAGAACTGGACACAGCACTCAAGGTGTGGCCTGAGCGGTGCTGAGCACAGGGGCAGAATAATCTCCCTGCTCCTGCTGGCCACACTGCTCCTGAGCCAGGCCAGGATGCCATTGGCTCTGCTGCCCACCTGGGCACACTGCAGTGTCCCTCAGCTCCACATCTCTGCTTCTCTGAAACACCTCCAGGGATGGGAATTCAACCACTCAAGCACTCAGACAGCACAGCTCAAGTCATTAGTCAGATGCAGCAATGACTAAGGGCTGTGAAGTACAACTATAAATATTGACAAGTATTGCCATTAATGTTATAAACAATTTTGGTTGAAAAAGCAACAGTGGCAGTGTGATTCTTCAGACTGGGGCTTTCCCCTCGCTACAAGAAAGACATTGAGGTGCTGGGGGAGGTCCAGGGAAGGGCTTGGAGAACAGGGCTGGTGAGGAGCAACTGAGGGAGCTGGGGGTGTGCAGTGTGGAGAAGAGAAGGCTGAGCGCAGAGCTCATTGCTCTCTGCCGCTCCCTGAAAGGAGGTTGGATGGAGGTGGAGGTTGGGCTCTTCCCCCATGTACCTAAGTGAGAGGAGAGGAAGCGACCTCCAGTTGCAGTAGAGGAGGTTTAGATTGGTTATTAGAAGAAAATTCTTCACTGGAAGAGTGGTCAGGCATTGGAACAGGCTGCTCAGGAAAGTGGTGGAGTCATCATCCTTTAAGGTATTCAAACAAACACGTAGACATGGCACTCTGGGCCATGGTTCAGTGGTGTTATGCTGATGGATGGACTCGATCTTAGAGGTCTTTTCTGACCTTAATGGTTTTACGATTCAGAGAAGGGATTATTCACCAAGCTTTGAGCACTACCAGGCAGGACCTAAGTAAACATTAAAACCACCACAGCATAGAACTCCTCCCTGATCCAGAAACGGATTCACCTTTTCTGAAGGCCCAAGACATCTGCAACTGTCTGCACAGAGACCTGGAAGCTTCCAATTATGTTGCTTTAACTGTCACAGCTAAACGAATCCTCAAGCCACTGACAACTCAAGCAATTGCCTTCTTGACAGGGTGATTAATTGGCAAGGAGACTTCGGTAGCCAGCCCGTTTGTCCCAAAGTCAACAGGCAAGTGCAATCCAAATGCAATTTCAAATATCCCTAGGAACAGAAACCTGAGACTTATGGCTCACATTTGCAGAGAGGGTCTCATTAGACCAAGATTGATTGCCTTCAGCCTACTCTACAGGCCTCTTTGCTGGATGGCCAGTCACAGAATCACACAGAGAACATCAGGAATTGGAAGGGACTTTGAAAGATCAACAAGTCCAAGCCTCCTGCAAGAGCAGGGCCACCTAGAGCAGGTCACGCAGGAATGCAGCAAAGTTCCAAATGTCTCCAGAGGAGACTCCACAGCCTCTCTGGGGAGCCTGTTCCAGTAGTCCTTTGATAACTGCTAAATATCTTGTCCCCTCCTAAAGAAAAAGTTTCTCCTTTTGTATTTCATCACACTTTTCACCATGAGGGTGGTGAGACCATGGAATGGGATGCCCAGGGAGGTGGTGGAAGCCTCATCCCTGGAGGTGTTTAAGGCCAGGCTGGATGAGGCTGTGGCCAGCCTGATCTAGCGTGAGGTGTCTCTGCTCATGGCAGGGGGGTTGGAACTGGCTGATCCTTGTGGTCCCTTCCAACCTTGACTGATTCTGTGATTCTTCAAATTCCAAGTACTCCACTCAATATCAGCACCCAAATAATCCCAGCCTTGCTGCCAAGCAGTAACACAACCCTAGGAGGCTTCTAGCTCCTTATAACTGAGCACTAAAGTACACAGAAATAGTAAATTGCAGCTCCTACAGCCAAGAGGTCGCTGACTGAAGTTAACAGGTTTTGATTTTGGCTCCTTTTGACAGATCTCTAGGAGGTGTTAGAATTGAAGAGATTAAAATACCAGCATTGGAACAACAAAAATGTATTTGGGCTCCCTCTACAGCAAAGGAAAAAAAAGTCACATGCCTTACACCAGCTTTCAGAACAGTCCACACACAGAGAATCACTTTGCTTGAAGAAGACTGCTAAGATCACAGAGTCTAACCATCAGCCTAAGACCTCCATAGCCATTAAACCATGTCCTCCAGTGCCATGTCCACAAGTTTCTTGGACACCTCCAGGTGTGCTGGCAGATGAACAGATCTGTAGCTACTTCTTTCTCCTAAAGCCTTGCAACTCCTGCTAGCTTTACCTAGCAGCACAAAGGCTTTTCAGATGTTTATCTCATTCTAAGACTCAGGATCACTGGAAGTTACTGCCAATGTGCCAAACATTAATAGTGCAACTACTTGCAGTGGTATAACAGCAGGAAGACATCTGCTGCCTTATGTAGCTGGCTCCTCAGCTGGGGATGTGAAGAGCAGTCAGCACCCTGACAGGCTCTGCCTTGTCAAATGTCATCCCATCCTCCTCACTCTCCCAAAACTCTCGGCAACTGCAAAGACAGTTCCAGAACCTTTGATATTGAGGCCTCTCCCCCACAGAGGTGTCACCTAGCCTGACAGCTGCAAGACTTACAGTTTGGAGGTGACATATGGTGACTACAGCAGGGCCCTATGGCAGGTAGTTCCCAGCACAGCCATGGTCAGACTCTCAGCAGCTATTTTAACAGTTAAGAGTTATCAGAATAAAACAGTTAACAGAATAAAAAGCACTTCCAGAAACCCTATTATAAGAGAAATATGGATGTGCTGGAAGGTGTCCAGAGAAGGGCCATGAGGATGCTCAGAGGGCTGGAGCTGCTCTGCTGGGAGGAGAGACTGAGGCAGCTGGGGCTGTTCAGTCTGGAGAAGAGGAGGCTCCCAGGTGACCTTCTTGTGGTCTTGAAGGATCTGAAGGGGACTACAAGAAAGCTGGGGAGGGACTTTTTAGGCTGTCAGGGAGTGATAGGACTGGGAGGTATGGAACCAAGCTGGAAATGGGGAGATTCAGACTGGAGGTTAGGAAGAAGTTGTTCAGCATGAGGGTGGTGAGAGCCTGGCAGGGGTTGCCCAGGGAGGTGGTGGAAGCCTCATCCCTGGAGGTGTTTAAGGCCAGGCTGGAGGAGGCTGTGGCCAGCCTGATCTAGTGTGAGGTGTCCCTGGGCATGGCAGGGGGCTTGGGACTGGCTGATCCTTGTGGTTCCTTCCAACCCTGACTGATTCTATAAACCTCTGCCAGAGTCAGCAATCCTAATTATTGCTTAATGCTTACTCTGGCAGATGTGTCCTCAGCTGTATTCTCCACCTTCCAAAAGACCTGCAGAACAAAGCTCTCTGATGTATCTGCAGACCTCACACTTGAAAAAGTAGGCCAGAAACAAAAGGATGGGCTTGTTCTTGATACCAGACCCCTGCAAACAATAGCAAGGTTATTTTGAGGAAGACCAAGATGAAGCTTTTTTTAATCCTTCCACAGAGCATGCATGTGCTAAAATAGGAAAGATGCATGCTTGAAACTTCCTCCCAAGCAATGCAGTTAGTGGCCATACACTGAGAGCAAGAGGAGAAGTAATTTGGTAATTTAGAAATTAATCAGCAGCAGGACAGCAAGAAGTTCTAATGGGCTGTTTGATGAAAGAAGTAAAAGCAAAGAAGCCTTCATGATATGAAGGAAAAGTTCAACAGTAGCTAAACAGGAGCCAGCAGCGTGCTGAAACGGCCAAGAAGACCAACAGCACACTGGTCTGGATCAGGAACCGTGTGACAAACAGGCCCAGGGAAGTGATTACCCCCCTGTACTCATCACTGGTAAGCTCACAGATGGAGCACTGGGTTCAGTTTTGGGCCCCTCACTACAAGAAAGACATTGAGGTGCTGGAGTGGGTTCAGAGAAGGGCTCAAAGCTGGTGAAGGGTCTGGAGAACAGGGCTGGTGTGGAGCAGCTGAGGGAACTGGGGGTGTTTAGTCTGGAAAAAAGGAGGCTGAGGGGAGGCCTTCTGGCTCTGTATATCCCCTTGATAGGAGGTTTGAGCCAGTGCTGTTGGTCTCTTCTCCCTAGAAACAAGTGACAGAAAGAGAGGAAATGTCCTCAAGTTGCACCAGGCAAAGTCTGAATTGGATGTTAGAAGAAACTTCTTCACTGAAAGGGTTCTCAAACACTGTAATAAGCCTGGAGGTGTTCAAAAGATGCAGAGATGGTGCTGATGGACATGGCAGAGTTAGTCTAGTCACGGCAGACACACTAGTCATGGTGGAGTGAGAGAATGGTTGGACTCAGTGATCTTCAAGGTCTTTTCCAACCAAACAACTCTACCATAACAACAGATATCACCAAAGCAATGAGTGATAAATACACAAATAGGCCCAACAGGAACTTTTTCAGGGTCAAAAGGATATTTGTTAGATTTTAAAGGATCTCTTCTCACCCAAGAATTCCCAGAACCTCAAAGAGTAACAGTTAAACCAGAAGTACAAGTACAGTCTGCAAGCCCTCAACATCCCTTTGATGTGACTACCTGGACAGACACAGAGCAGAGAGAAGACCTAAGGTATGAGAGAGACTACTGCACTTATGGTGAGAAGGAACTGGTGATGATAGCCTCTTAACCAGGCTAAGAGCACATGCTGAAGAGTCAGCTATCTGAGAGACCACTCTGAAAACAACGAGTTTAAATATTGTCAGAATAAGAGTCAAGATACAGCCACAACTTGGCTAACACAACCTGAGACTGTTACAAAGGTGATGGTACCCAACAATTAGGTGAACAGGAAGAAAGAAAAGAAGCAGAACTCAAGGGATCCTACTGAACAGCAGAAAGGAGGACATCAGACAAAGGTGAAAAGCTCTCACAGAAGAGAAAAGTAATAGAAATTGAAAAGCATTTCAAAGGAAAAATGGTCAATTACACTTAAAAAAAGGACAAATCACATGTTCTGAGCTAGGACATCAGAAAAGTCCTAAATGTTTTGTCATGAATGGTTTCATGTCCATATCTGCAGATGTGAAGGGTGAAGAGCCTTTGGTGGAACTGGCAATAGGGAACTCCAGACTAATGACAAACATAACCAGACACAAAAGGGATGCTGTCAGTGATGCAAGAGGTGAAGGAGACCATGGGGAAAGCCACGCAGACAGCTCACAGGCTCTGGCTAGCTAAGACAGCCACAGTGGAACTTGCTGCCTCAGACATCACTGCATACCAGAACTAGCAAAACTACAACTTTGCAGACAGCAGCAAGTCATGAGCACTTAAGCACCAAGGATTAGATGTGAAACATGACCAGAAAAAAAAAAAAAAAAACAGCTGACTTCAACTGAAAGTACTCTTCTCTTTTCTTCTGGTAAACCAAGAGTTTCCACAAGGGCTGATACAACAAGGGGGAGCTCCATGGTGGCATTCTGTGCTTCTGGCAATCTAAATTTTCTAATAAATCACTGCTTATGGAAGCATAAAACAGTCCAGAGTTCAGAGTATAGTGGAGACAGAATCATAGAATGGCTGGTGTTAGAAAGGACCTCATCCAGTCCAACCCCCTCTGCAGTCAGCAGAGGCATCCTCCACTAGATCAGGTTGCCCATAACGCTGTTGAGACTCACCTTGAGTATCTCCAGGGATGGGGCCTCAATCACCTCCCGGGGCAACCTGTTCCAGTGTTCCACTACCCTCATGGCGCATAATTTGTTCCTAGCATCCCATCTAGATCTACTCTTCTCTAGTTTGAAGCCATTGCCCCTCATCCTGCCACTGCAGGCCTTTGCAAACAGTCTCTCTGCAGTCTTCTTGTAGCCCCCTTCAGGTACTGGCAGGTTGCTATTAGGTCCCCCTGGAGCCTCCTCTCCAGGTTGAGTGCCCCACACACACACCTGTCCTCTTAGCAGAGGTGCTCCAGTCTCCTGATCATTTTTGTGGCCCTCCTCTGGATCCTCTCCATCAGGTCTATGTCCTTCCTGTATTGATGGCTCCAGAGCTGAATGCAGCACTGGAGGTGAGGTCTCACCAGAACAGAGGGGCAAAATTTCATCTCTCCATCTCTGGCCACGTTGCTTTGGATGCAGCTCAGGCTGCCATCAGCCTTCTTACACTGACTGCTCACGTCCAGCTTCTCCCTCACCAGCACCCCCAAGTCCCTTTCTGCAGGGCTGCTCTCTACCACCTCATCCCAACACAATCTCAGTACTGTCCACACAACTCTCCTTCCTAGAAGGAAACCTCCTAAACTTAGGGAAAGAAATCCACCCAGTGTTCATATACGACCATCTCCCAGTCATATGTCTTTGCAACAGCTGAAACTGAAGTAAGTTTCAACTCACACTCTCCCTTCCAACTACAAGAAAAACACTGAACAACAGAACCACAGCAAAAGGCAGAGGGCAGTGCCAAGCTCATATGACACAAGATTTGAAATAAGAATTGTCAGGCAGGATGAGGCAAGCACAACTGATCTTGAAGGGAGAAAGAATTAAGAGCCCAAACAATTCCTTCCACATTGTAAGCTCACAGTGCATCACACAGTATTCCCATGCCAGCTTTCCTGGGGGACAGGGTGCAAACAAGCCATGCCTCTGGCATACAGAGAGACAGCAGGGGAGAAGGTTGAGCAAAAGAGAAAACAGAAGACTTCAGAAGTGCAGTCAAAATTCCTGTAAGGCAGCTAAGTGAAATAATTTACTAGAAAAATGGAAACTGAATTGTAGGTGCTTGCAGAAGGCAGCCTGGTCAAGAGATTGGTAGATCCTCTAGAACCTGGATAGGAAAAAGAAAACAAATAAAAAACCCAAACCAACCAACCAAAAAAAAAAAAAAAAAAAAACCCAACCCAACCACCCAAAAAAAAAAAAAAAAGGCCAAACAAAACCAAAACACTCAAACTCAAGATACACCAAGGCTTGAACTTAGGAAAGCAAAGCTCAGAAAGAGGTATGAAGAGTGCATAAAGATACTCAGTAACACAAACATAAAAAGAAGGAAGCTCAAAGTGTCAACATTGGTAAACTGAAGCAGCCAAAGGAACAAAACCACCAGGAACTAAAGGCTTACAAATGATGCTCTGACCAGGATATGGTCAAAGAAGGAACTCAGAAGACACAAAGAAAATTAGCTGGTGAATTCCAGACTCTGATCCTGAGCAACCCAGCCCCGAGGCCTATGCCACAGAATTCCATCAGCAAGCAACTCAGAGCAGCATTCTGCATGGAAATCTCAAGTGCCAGTAATGAACAAAATGAACACACATCATTTTTTTCCAGAAAACCACCAGTTACAACCAGTCTTTTTACACAGTAACCAGAAATCTAGGGGCAAGAACAGCTGTGCTAGAAAATTATGAAGAAGGGTTAGTGCAAAATATAAAGATGTTTTATTTGGTGTCATCTATATTATATACCTGAGGTTATACATGAGGAAAACAAAGTCTTGATTTTGATGTATCAAAGAGTAGCATTGCACAAGACACTGTAGGGTGAAAAAAGCAAGACATGGACTGGAAAGGCAAACCACAAAAGCAGAGTCATTTCTGGTTGCTCACCGTGCCTGGTGTAACCTAGATGATATACCTGAGGTTATACACGAGGAAAACAGAGTCTTGATTCTGATATGTCAAAGAGCAGCACTGCACAAGACACTGCAGGGTGAAAAAGGCAGCAGATGTGGACTGGAAAGGCAAACCACAAAAGCAGTGCCATTTCTGGTTGCTCACCATGCCTGACCTCCAGCTGAGGAGGAGGAGGGCTGACCAAGGCAGCTCTGGAGGGAGTCACACAGTGTGCACACCTGGTTGTCAGCCAGGAAGTAGCACGTCTGAAACAATAACTTACTGTACAGTCATCTCATTCAGGGTAACATCTTAATGAACCCACTCGAGATGAAAGAGGGACATGCATTCCCAAGGCAAATACAAACACAAAGACAGATCTGCTTTTGTGTGGAATAAAACTGTCAAAGACAGGTTAAGGCAGACTTAGAGAGAGGTCAGATTTGACAGCAACAGACTCTTTCAAATGCCATTCGCCACCCAAGCTGGGTCTGTGACACACCTAAGCAGACACAGACACCCAGACTGAAGGGGTCGGGCGTGTTTGTATGGCAGAGGCAACACTGAAGGGCATTGCTTCGGACACTCAACATTCAACTGCTCTGGCACCTAAGCGCAGCACTGTCCGGTGCTTCCCTGAAGGTTCAGAGCCTGATCAGCCCCTGACAGAGCAGGGAGGGGAGGCGGCAGGGAAACTTCAGCCAGGGGCTAGGCCGCGCATTGCATAAAGCCTGGGCCGGGGCATTCCTCACTTTGGGAGAATGCAGCTGCGGCTCGACTGGATGGAGAAGCGGAAACGGCTTTACAGCGAAAGAAAAGGTTATCACCCTTCCATCGCCGCTCTCGCCGAGCAGGTTCCTGCCGCCGCCGCCCCTGCTGGCCCCGTTTCGGGAGGGGACCCTCGCCCGCCGCCGCCCCTGCGGACGTGGAGCGGGGCGGGGCCCTTCCCCGGGCCTCGCTGCCGTTTTCCAGCCCCGAGCGGGGGCCCTGGCGCAGCTGAACGCACAGAGAAAGCCCCCTCCGGCAGCACCTCACCTGTGCCGGCCCGGCCGCCCCCCCCTGCCCCGGCCGCCCCTCGTACCCTTGGCCTCGCAGTCCGCGCAGTACTTGTTGTCCTCCTCCCGCAGCAGCTTGGCCAGGATGGCCTGGTGCTGCTCGTTCTGCTTCTGAGCTTTCTCCCGGCAGGAACGGGTGGCCATGGCGGCGGTGGCAGAAGCAGCGACAGCAGCGGGCGGCTCCGCTGAGGAGCGGCGGGAGCTGGGCCGGGCTCGGCGGCGCTCGGCAGCGCACGGGACGCGCCGCTCCTGCCCTGGCGCAGCCACGGGAACCAGCGGCAGCGAGCGCCGACTTCCTCAACCGGAACTACTTACGGCCGCAGACCCATCCGCCTCCCTCACCCCCCGCCCCGCTCCTTCGTTCCCACTCGCTCGCGCGCACGCCCACCTCTGCCGCGGGAGCCCTGCGCCTGGGTGTGCGGGGGCATGAAAAATAGTCCCGCGGCCCCTAGTGCCGCGCTGACTGGTCGGGGTTTTTCCAGGGAGTGGCGGCGACACTCTACCTTGATGTGGCTTTGGAAGGGCAGAGAGGAATGCCCCGGGGTAAGGGTCACCTGAAGAGAGCAGGATCTGTCTCTTGCTACGACTGCCCTGGCGAAGCCTCAGTCGGAGTACCGGGTCTCGTCCAAGAATGACAAGGAGTTACTGGAGAGAACCCGGTGGGGAGCCACTGTGGGCAAGTGTCAGGAGCATGGAGCCAGACTCTTCTTAGTGGTGCCCATGGAGAGGACGAGGGGCGGCGGACACAAACTGGAACCCAGGAGGTTCCCTGCAAACGTTAGGGGCAAAGTCCTACACTTTGAGGGTGACAGAGCCCTGGAGCAGGCTGCCCGCAGAAGTTGTGGAGTCTCCTTCTCTGTAGGCATTCCGAGCCTGCCTGGATGTGCTCCCGTGCGCTTTACTCTGGGTGACCCTGCTCTAGCAGGTAGTCGGACTGGACGATCTCCAGCGGTCCTCTCAAGCCCCGCCGCCCGTGCCCCGCCGCCTGTGCCCCGAGCGGTATCCGTCCGCCGGCAGTGCCCTGCTTTGCGTGTAGCACCCGGGGCTCTGCTCTGCGCGGCAGCCTGCGCGGGAAGAGCGGGCAGGACCGCCCCGGTTCCGTCCGCCCCGCGGCTGCCGGCAGGTAGCGAGGGCTGGCCGTGAGCCGAGGGCAGCGCCGGGTGCCGGGCGGCGATCCCGGGAGCGGCGGGGTCGTGCTTCCGCAGGCCGCGGCGTTCCTCCCGGCCCTGCGCGGCGGCTGGAGGCGTCGGGGCCGCTCTTGGAGCCCCGCGGGCTCGGTGTGAGCGACGGTGCCGGTGCTGCTGCGCTCGGGCTTCGCCGGCGTCAAAGCCGCCCGCCTTGCCGCGCCCCGCCGAGGAAGCCCGGAACGAGATGGCGGTAGGGCAGCCGCCCTTCGGTGTGGTTAGCTTGGACTCGGCACTTCGCCCGCAGGAAGGCGGATCGGCATTTTCTGCTAAAAAAGAGTTGTTCTGCCCTTGGATTATGGTGACAAGCCCAAAACACGCAGCCACTCAGTGCTGGTTGGTATTGGGCAGTCCTGTGTCCTTCGGGCAGGCATCTGCCTCCAAGGGCAGTGCTGGGGAAGAAGGGCCTGCGGTGAAAAGCCTCTTGGCGTGAATTGACACTGCTACAGTGTTAGTTTTCCCGCTGACCTTTCTCGAGTACGTGTTTCTGTCTGCAAAATAAGCAGAGACTTTACAATGGAGGCTGGGGCTTGTTTGCTCCCACTGAGGAGGTGTGAGGCTCTGAGGATGGCAGAGTTGGATCCTGGGGCTGCACTGTGAATTGGACCCAAAGTACCTGCANTCGGGGTTTTTCCAGGGAGTGGCGGCGACACTCTACCTTGATGTGGCTTTGGAAGGGCAGAGAGGAATGCCCCGGGGTAAGGGTCACCTGAAGAGAGCAGGATCTGTCTCTTGCTACGACTGCCCTGGCGAAGCCTCAGTCGGAGTACCGGGTCTCGTCCAAGAATGACAAGGAGTTACTGGAGAGAACCCGGTGGGGAGCCACTGTGGGCAAGTGTCAGGAGCATGGAGCCAGACTCTTCTTAGTGGTGCCCATGGAGAGGACGAGGGGCGGCGGACACAAACTGGAACCCAGGAGGTTCCCTGCAAACGTTAGGGGCAAAGTCCTACACTTTGAGGGTGACAGAGCCCTGGAGCAGGCTGCCCGCAGAAGTTGTGGAGTCTCCTTCTCTGTAGGCATTCCGAGCCTGCCTGGATGTGCTCCCGTGCGCTTTACTCTGGGTGACCCTGCTCTAGCAGGTAGTCGGACTGGACGATCTCCAGCGGTCCTCTCAAGCCCCGCCGCCCGTGCCCCGCCGCCTGTGCCCCGAGCGGTATCCGTCCGCCGGCAGTGCCCTGCTTTGCGTGTAGCACCCGGGGCTCTGCTCTGCGCGGCAGCCTGCGCGGGAAGAGCGGGCAGGACCGCCCCGGTTCCGTCCGCCCCGCGGCTGCCGGCAGGTAGCGAGGGCTGGCCGTGAGCCGAGGGCAGCGCCGGGTGCCGGGCGGCGATCCCGGGAGCGGCGGGGTCGTGCTTCCGCAGGCCGCGGCGTTCCTCCCGGCCCTGCGCGGCGGCTGGAGGCGTCGGGGCCGCTCTTGGAGCCCCGCGGGCTCGGTGTGAGCGACGGTGCCGGTGCTGCTGCGCTCGGGCTTCGCCGGCGTCAAAGCCGCCCGCCTTGCCGCGCCCCGCCGAGGAAGCCCGGAACGAGATGGCGGTAGGGCAGCCGCCCTTCGGTGTGGTTAGCTTGGACTCGGCACTTCGCCCGCAGGAAGGCGGATCGGCATTTTCTGCTAAAAAAGAGTTGTTCTGCCCTTGGATTATGGTGACAAGCCCAAAACACGCAGCCACTCAGTGCTGGTTGGTATTGGGCAGTCCTGTGTCCTTCGGGCAGGCATCTGCCTCCAAGGGCAGTGCTGGGGAAGAAGGGCCTGCGGTGAAAAGCCTCTTGGCGTGAATTGACACTGCTACAGTGTTAGTTTTCCCGCTGACCTTTCTCGAGTACGTGTTTCTGTCTGCAAAATAAGCAGAGACTTTACAATGGAGGCTGGGGCTTGTTTGCTCCCACTGAGGAGGTGTGAGGCTCTGAGGATGGCAGAGTTGGATCCTGGGGCTGCACTGTGAATTGGACCCAAAGTACCTGCAAAAGACACAGTTCAAGCTAATTTTCTGTGAGCAAAGCTGGGCACCTCTACACTTTCTTAAGTACCATGTCTTTAGTCTCCATTTTGTAGGTCCCTTTGCTTGTGCTGAGTGCTCTGTTGAGTCTGTTCACCAGTAACATCCTTTTTGTCAGCTCATTTCTAGCTTGCTGTAGGATTTCCCCCTCTAATTCAACCCTTCTGGAAAGAGTTGAAGCCTATTTATAGCCTATAAAATGCATAAGTGAGGCAGATGAAAATTGAGGTCTTTTATCTCTCGGCCATTAAATTACTGAATCATTCACTGTATTTGTCTTTTTCTGAGATCCAGTGGTGAATGAACTATCCCCTGAGCTTGGAAGAGTTACAAACAGGAAGAACTAAGGATACTGCCCATAAATACTAATTAAACAAGCACCCAATGTGGGAGAATGTGTTTAGATCTCCCTCTATGTAGGGAGTTAAGGTCTGCCCACAGGCTGAGTGTCCTGGCCAGGGAGTTATTTGGCATGAGGATGTGGTTTAAATGGCTTAGCATCCTACTTGGAGGCAGGCATTAAGGGTTAAAACTAAAAATACAAAGTTGAGCTCCAGCCACCTTACCACAGTAGCTAAATCCAGGAATTTCCTGCACCAGAAAGAGTGTGAAACAAACATTGATGTAGCCTGTTATTAGCCACATTGGACTAGGGGCTTAATTATTGGGGTGCAATAGTCCTGACTGCTTAAATGTGACATCAGTTAGGACTGAGTTCTAGCTTCATCTACAAGCATACAATTGTTTTTCTTTTCTAGCCCAAAGTAGGGTTGAATCTTTATGAGAGAAAATCAACTTCAGCTCAAAGGCCAGGAAATACCTTACCATCATCCCAGGGCTCTGAGGAACAGGGTGCTTTCTAGAAGGGCAGGAAATTACCCGAGAGAGAAAAGGAGGTGAACTTGCCTCTCACATACTTGGTAAGCAGCAGCACTGCCATTTTAGAAGCAAGTTGCTTTTCTGTGTCAGGGCAGACTTGACCTGTAAATTACACATAGTCTGAAACTCTCTTACCAAATTGCCAGAAGGCAGCAAACAGCTTTGAGCAATGGGTTTAATATGCATCAGTATCACAGAATCAGAGTGGTAGGGGTCAGAAGGGACATCTGAAGATCATCCACTCCAATGCCCTGTGAGAGCAGGGTCACCACAGGAACACATCCAGGTGGGTTTGGAATGCTTCCAAAGAAGGAGACTCCACAACCTCCCTGGGTAGCCTGTTGCAGTGCTCTGCCACCCTCCAAGTGAAGATTTTTTGCTGTGGGTTTGTGTGGAACCTCCTATGTTCCTGTTTATCAATTGCTCCTTGTCCTGTCACTGGACATCAGTGAGTCTGGCTCCATCCTCCTGACACTCAGCCTTTAGAAATGTTAATAAGCATTGAGAACATCTCCCCGTCAGTCTCCTCCAGGCTGAACAGTCACAGCTCTCTCAGCCTCTCTTCATGAGGTAGATGTTCTAGACCCTCATCATCTTCATGGCTCTCCACTGGACTCTATCCAGTAGCTCCTCATCCTTCTCAAACTGGGGAGCACAGAACTGGGCACAATACTCCACATGAAGCCTCACCAGGGCAGAGCAGAGGTGAATGAAAACCTCCCTTGACCTGCTGACCACACTCTTAATGCATCCCAGAATACCACTGGCCTTCTTGGCCATGAGGGCACATTGCTGGCTCATGGTCAGCCTGTCGTCCACCAGAACTCACAGGTCAGCCCCCAAGCTGTCCCGCTCCATGGGGCTGTTCTTCCCCAGAGGCAGGACTCCACATTTCCTCTTGTTGGATTTCATTAGGTTTCTCTCTGCCCAGCTGTCCAGCCTGCCCACATTTCTCTGATTCCAAGCTGAACACAGTGATCCTGGACACAAACAGTGGTTATGGATCCAGTTCTTATGCTTGAAAGACCCTACCCAAGTGCAGAGTAAGGATATTGTTTGCTGTGTCCTGATTACCCATTTTCTGAGTCTAACTCCTGCTTCTTGTGTGTGCTGGGCTGGATTGACATGGGACATCCCCCCCCTGCCAAGCATAAAGATATGCTTGTGTTCAGCTCTGAAAATTATCCCTTCCCTCAAAGTACTCATCCATGCTCCTGTAAAGCAGTAGAGATATGAAACCACCTCCTCCACTCTGGGGCTGAGGTGAACAGGTTATTAATATTTTAATAGCTTGTGCTTTGAAAACAGCACGCTCCAAAGTGCATTATTAGGTATTTCCCTTAGAGCTCAAATGAATCTAAAGACAAAAACCACAATCCCTTCTGTGCCTTTGCTGCTTTTTCTGGATCCTGAAGAGAAGCAGAGTTACAGATGCAATGTTATTGCCTGAAGCATTTTTCAGAGGGCAGAAAACAAAACCAAAAAGGCAAGGGAAGATGTCATTGAGGATACAGCATGATTTATAGAATAAGTTCTGCCCACACCATGCCATGAAAGGTAGTGAAGAGAGGGCAGAGATGTCACCACCTAAGGCTCCTTCAGAAGGAGAAGATACAGATTTGTCATGCTGAGCCTGTCAGCTCTGTGCCCTTTGCTTCACCTTTCCTTAAGCCCTGCAGAGCACAGCTCTGTGCAATCCGGATTTGGAATTTCTTCAACACACACTTGGTGTGTTTCAAGACATGTATCTCCAGAATCAGTTGACCTGCACTTCCATGAAGTCCCTGAAATACTGGGGTTCTGATCACAGGATCACAGGATGTTAGGGCTTGGAAGGGACCTCTGGAGATCATCCAGTCCAACCCCCCTGCCAGAGCAGGACCAGACAATCCAGCGCAGGTGGCACAGGGACACATCCAGACGGGGCTGGAAAAGCTCCAGAGAAGGAGACTCCACAACCTCTCTGGGCAGCCTGTGCCAGGGCTCTGGGACCCTTCCAGTCAAGTTCTTCCTCATGTCGAGGTGCAACTTCCTGTGCTGCAGTTTCCATCCACTGCCCCTTGTTGCTATCCCAGGGCACAGGTGACCAGAGCCTGTCCCTGTCTCTTCCTTCCTGACCCCCAGCCCTCAGATACTTACAGACATTGCTCAGATCCCCTCTCAGCCTTCTCTTCTCCAGACTATGCAGCCCCAGGGCTCTCAGCCTTTCCTCCTCAGGCAGTGCTCCAGTCCCTCCAGCATCCTTGTAGCACTCCCTTGGACTCTCTCCAGTAGATCCCTGTCCCTCTTGAACTGGGGGGCCCAGAATTGGATGCAATATTCCAGGTGTGGCCTCACCAGGGCAGAGTAGAGGGAGAGGAGAAGCTCCCTCCATCTGCTGAACACTTGTCACTACTTGTCACCCTGCAAGCTATTCCACAATTTTGCAGGGATACCTATAGACAGCTTGTGAAGTTCATGTTGTCTTAGAACCTGATGGCTAAAATTCACTGCACCTAGATGCCCACCTTGCTCAGAAATCAGCCCATAAACCGCCTTTAAATAGTATTCATTAATCAGGGCAGTATTAACATAAATTTGACTTAATGGGGGAGAATGTATCAGGTGCAAAGTTATTAATTGGATTAAACCCAGGTGTTAAAATAGCTGAGTTTTAATAATGTCTCAGCCTCAAATAGCAAAGCTCAGAAGAGGGTTCCAGTTCCAGTTGTTGGATTTGAGAATTTGTGATTGGTTCTTCAGTTGTTTTCATGCTCTTAAATCAAATAACATGTAGAACTTTGTGGGAAGTGGCTGAAATTCAACTCTTCAAAGCTGGCTCCCCAGGCTGTGGAGTCTGGGCAGCCCTCAGGGTCAGGTAACAGATAACCTCCAGCCTTGGGCTGGCAGAGAGTGGCAGAACCTGAGAGGTTAACCTTGTTTCAGATAACATTTTAGATGGAATTTCTATCCCAGATTTAAAAAAAATCTTCAGCTATCATCCACTCACCCTGGCTGCCAGTGGAGAGAAACAGACATTCCTGGAGGTGCTTTTGTCCTCTTCTCAGACTGGAGTGAGCTGAAGGAGGTGAATCACTTTCTGGATTATTTGTGCCTTCTCATTGACTATAAAAGGTCAAGAGGGTAACCATCTCATACCTGAGTGTAAGAAAGTCAGACACTGAAGGAAGGAATTCTCAGCATTGGTTTTCATTCATGACAACTTCTCAGCAACATCCTTTGTGTAGGGAAATTCCAGCCCAGCTCCAGTTGTGACATCTTCAATCAAAAGAAAAGAGAGGGAGCCATTCTGTGGTTCTCTGAATGTATGAATCTAAACTGTACAAGCCAGAATGCATTGATAGTACAAAAATAAGCCTTATGTGACATGAAAGTTCACAGAATCAATCACAGGATGCCAGGTTGGAAGGGACCCCAAGGATCATCTGGGCCAACCTTTCTATGTGATAGTGGAGTTGAAATCGTAGAATCATAGAATGGTTTAGGTTGTGGAGCACAGAATCACAGAATGTGATCAAAGATCACGTTGGGTGATTCTGTGCTCCACAGCCTCCCTGGGCAACCTGTGCCAGTGTCTCACCACCCTCACTGCAAACAATTTCTTCCTAACATCCAGTTTAAATCTTCCCTCTGCCAGTTCAAACCCATTCCTCCTCCTCCTGTCATTACAAGCCCTTGTCAATAGTCCCCCCCCAGCCTTCTTGTAGCCTCCTTCAGATCCTGGAAGGCCACTCCAAGCTCTCCTGGAAGCCTTCTCTTCTCCAGGACGCAGAACCCCAACTCTCTCAGCCTGTCCTCACAGCAGAGCTGCTGCAGCCCTCTGAGCACCTTTGTGGCCTCCTCTGCACTGGCTCCAACACTTCCATGTCCTTCCTGTGCTGGGGGCTCCAGAACTGCACACAGGACTGCAGGTGGGGTCTGAGGAGAGCAGAGCAAAGGGGCAGAATCCCCTCCCTTGCCCTGCTGCCCACACTGCTCTTGCTGCAGCCCAGCACACAGTTGCTGTCTGGGCTGCACTCACACTGCAGCCTCATCTTGAGCTTTTCATCACCCCAGACCCCCAGGGCCTGTTCCTCAGGGCTGCTCTCAGCCATTCCCCACCCAGCCTGGAGTTGTGCTTGGGATTGTGCCTACCCAGGTGCAGGACCTTACACTTGGCCTTGTTGAATGTCATGAGGTTGGCCTGGGCACAGCTCTGCAGCCTGTCCAGGTCCCTCTGGATGGATCCCTGCCCTCTAGCAAGTCGACTGTGCCACACAGCTTGGTGCCATCTGCACACTTGCTGAGGCTGCACTGATTCCTCTGTCCATATTTCTGACAAAGATGTCAAACAGCACTGGTGCCAGCACTGACCCCTGAGGGAGCCACTTGGCACTGATCTCCAGGTGGACATTGTGCCCTTGATCACCACTCTCTGCATGTGACCATCCAGCCAATCCCTTATCCAGTAGTGCTGCACCCATCCAGTCCATGTTTTTTCCAGTTTGGTGACCAGGATGTCATGTGGGACAGAGTCAAATGCCCTGCTCAGGTCCAGGTAGATGATGTCAGTTGCCCTTCCCTTAAGAGCATGAAATGAGCTGCCTCAGCACCCTGGCAAGCTGAGGAGTGTTTAAACTGACCAATGTAAGGGAATCCACCACTTCCCTGGGAGATAATTCCAGTGTCTGACTGTCCTGGTGGTGATAAATCTTCTGGATTCCAATGGGAATTTCCCCAGGGGTAACTTGTCCCCAGCTGCTAGGGACAGGAGCATGTAAAGCACAATTGAAAATCCTACGTGTGTAGGAGGAACAAGATTATATCACATCAGCCCAGAATGGGTATTAAATGTCTGACAGCCTTGCAGGCTCTCTGCAATTGGAAGTCTGATCAATAACTGTTGTGGGCTTACCCCCTGGGTGGCATGAGTCATATTTTCTGACACCTTGAGCATTTACTGCCTGGCCCCTGAAGCCAAGAGTTATAGTGTGACACCCAAAATGGTGAAAAAGTGTAAAAGTAATAAGAGTTATAGGGAAGGCTGCATTTGCAATGACTTCCAGCTTCTGTACAGCAACTTAACTGGAGAGCTGAGATATTAGAGGCAGTAAATTTTTCTTCCAGTTTCTTGATTCTTCCTTTACTTGGGTGCAGAGGCTGAGCACCTGGTGTTAGATGAATTAGTGACATTATGACATCCCAGCCTTATTTCTGTGGGTGCTGAGCATCTGAAATACACTGAAACCAAAAGGTGGTGGTGTATCTGCACTCCTGAAAACTGAGCCAGAAGCTCTTTAAAACAAACCCAGGATCTTCATCTTTTCTGAAGTGTCATCAGCCTCTGCACTCAGCACTGGTGAGGCCACACTTGGAGGACTGGGTTCAGTTTTGGGACCCCCACTGCAACAAAGACATTGAGATGCTGGAGCATGTCCAGAGAAGGGCAGCAAAGCTGCTGAAGGATCTGGAGAACAGGACTGGGGAGGAGGCTGAGGGACCTGGAGGTGTTTAGTGTGGAGAAGAGGAGGCTGAGGGGAGACCTCATTGCTCTCTACAGCTTAGGCTGAGGGAACTGGGGGTATTTAGTGTGAAGAGAAGGCTGAAGGGAGACCTCATTGCTCTCTACAGCTTCTTGAAAGAAGTTTGGAATGAGGTGAGGATCAGTCTACTCTTGCCAGTAACAAGTGCTATAATGATAGGAAATGGCCTCAAGCTGCCCCAGGAAAGGTTTAGGTTGGAGATCATAAGAAACTTCTTGACTGAAAGGGTTCACAAAGACTAGCAGAGGCTGCCCAGGGAGGTGGTTGAGTCCCCAGCCCTGGAGGTGTTTCAAAGCAGCAGAAAAGTGGTGCTCTGGGACATGGCTTAGCATCAGCCTTGGTAGAGTTAGAGAATGGTTGGACTCATGCTCTTAAACGTCATTTCTAAAAGAGATTTTCCAAGAACGATTCTCGAATGATCTGGTGACACACGATGACACTTCATCACCAATTATGTTTTCTTGAGAGCTGTTAGTAAATTTGTGTTGTAATTGCAAATACAGATGAGTACCTGGCAGGTAGCTATCAATTAAACAGCTGGATGCAAACGACTGTCAGTCATAGTTGAGTTAGCTCAGGGAAAAACCCACCCCATGCTGCACAGCTACTATGCACACATACAACTGCTTTCAGCCACTACATGTATTTGGCTACTGTATTCTAATGTGAGTTATCATGCAGGACAGAAAAACCCACTCCATGCTGCACAGCTACTATGCACACATACAACTGCTTTCAGCCACTACATGTATTTGGCTACTGTATTCTAATGTGAGTTATCATGCAGGACAGTGTAGGTGTAGAATAGAAGGAAATGGAAGGGCCACCTGGTTCCAATGGAAGCATGGGAGAGAACTTAAAAATGAAATGCATTGCACTTCCCAAGCTCCCAGCAGATTTTCAGCTATTTAAGGCTGTGTGTGTGTGTTTCAGCATGAGTCTTTTCATTTCCATTTATCTAAGATTGGGCTTTTTTGAACAGAGGGACTGGGAGATGGAACTTTGTGAGTCATGAGCTTGGCTCACTCAGGCTTTGAGGATAAGAATACCACCAGCCTTAGGTAGCAGTAGTCCTTGATATCTAGCCAAGAAGAGGAGCAATAATCAGATACAAAATCAGTTGTGAAATGATAAAATTGAAAGACTGGGGATAAATAAGAAAAGAAGACACAAAGAGGGACAGCTGAGCTGCACTGGCATTACTCTTTCATGTGCTCCTGGGCACAAGGCAGCCTTTCAAGCTTAGGTATGTTTGTGGATGGGGTAAACAACAGTGTAGACACTAAAGCTAGGACAGGGTTTGATCTTGGCTTCACATGGGACAGACTTTAATTTTAGCTCCTCAACAATAGGAACTGTGATTCATGTAGCCTATTTTTTTTCCCAATAAAACCATGAACTTGCAGATTAAAGCTTAGCTGATGAGTTACAAGCCTCAGACTGCTGTAGACAGAAGAGAATCTCTATATACAGAACTCTTAAGATGGTTTTTCCTTTGAAATGGTAGATTTTTATCTTTTCTGTAGTTTAAATACTAATGCAAATAAACCTGTGTACACCTTTTAAATGCCTCTTATGATGAGAAGCAATGAATAACCATGTGTTAGATCTCACCTGTTTGAAAGCCAGCAGTGGTCCTGCCAATGCTATCTACTTTTGTCTTGGTAGAATCTTCCACAGAGAAGCAGAAATGCTGAGGAGGAAGATCAAATACTTCAATTTTGCTTGTTTTTTTTTCTCCTTCAAGATAGTGTCATACTGGGGGTAGTCCAAGGAGGTGGGGTCATAGCAAATCAAACTGGCTTCTGAGTTTCTCTGAAGTCCAGAGATGCAGAAGAAGGATCATTTCTGCTTCAAAAGCTGGATATTTTTAGTGAGCAGGGAGGCTTTTATCAACAAAAGGACGTCCACAGCGCTCACAAGCTGAGCTCATATCTGCAGGAAAACATTTCTCCTCAGCTGCTGGATACTCAAGAAATGAGAGAAAATTATTTGCTGTAAAAAAGGGGGAGAAAATTTTTCTTCCTTCATCTCTTCTGTGATCAGACACTTGCGAAGATGCACACTTGGATGTGCTGACAGGGCAGTGGCTTCATCTGGCAGCTGAAAAAGTCTCCTGGGTGGTTGCCTCTTGAGTCATGAAGTCAGGGATGGTTGCTGTGATGTTTTTCTTGGTTTGTGTACAAAACTTGCAGTTGTAGTGGACAGGAATCATAGAATTGTTTTTGTTGGAAAAGACTGCTGAGATCATTGAGTCCAACTGTCAGCCTAACACCACCATGGCCATTAAACCATGTCCCCAGGTGCCACGGCCACACGTTTCTTGAACACCTCCAGGGATGGTGATGCCTGGGATCACCAGGGATGCCTGTCTGGGACTGCCTCCAGCTTCTGAGCTTGCTTCAACTTCAGAGTGACTTTGGAATTCCCTCCAGATCAGGTTTGCAGTCTGTGGTTCATTCAGGGCATAGGGAAGTTGGTGTGGAAACTCCCTTGTAACTGCATTGACATTCAACAAGAGCTCCTCTCTCAGTGCAGAACCTGTGTTGGTCCTTTGGCCCTCAGCTGTTTGTTGTCCCAGCTGGGCTGTGTGGCACTGGCTGCTCCTTCTCTGCCATGTTTGTCTTTGCTGACATTGGCCCAGGCAGACACATCTCATGCCATCAAAAAGAGGAACTAACATTGCAGTGCCTGTGTGTGCTTTTATGACTGCAGCATCTCTGCCATCCTACTCCAGGACTTTGATATCCTGCTCAGAGCATGAGTACAGTAAAGCAAGAGGGATTTTTTTAAAAGCAGCATGATTTTAATTGTTTAAAAATAGCCTTTATCTCTAGATCAAACTTTCTCTTTTATGGCTTAATGATTTGCTGTTATGACAGACTTAATCCATCTGATGAGTCCACGTTCAGCATTCTGGCAAATTTCATCAGCCCTGTAGTGTTTTCTTACTGTGTTTCTGTGTTTATTTCACTCTGAGGAAAATCTGGCAACCATGTATCTTGTTCTTGAAGAAAAATGGACTGTTCTAACATAGACATTAAGAGCCACATGTTTAATTTACTGAATGTGAAATCATCTTTTTCGCTTAGAAAACAAAAGGAAGATGTTCTTGAAAAGAAAGGTCCAGCTGGGTAATGAGTTCAGAAGCCTCAGAGAGAAAAAGGGAAGGATTGATCATACAAAAGTCACAGGGCAGAAGGAAAACCTTTTTGTAGTGCTAAAAAAGACAAGTCCTGTGCCTCCTCTCTAAAAGCAACCTATGCAATGGCCATTTCATAGAATCATAGAATGGGTTGGCTTGGAAGTGACCTCCAAAGGTCATCCAGTCCAACCTCCTCTGCAGTAAGCAGGGACATCTTCCACTAGATCCTTCCTAAAGCCTTGCTGAGCCTCACCTTGAGTATCTCCATGGGCATCCTGTTCCAGTGTTCCACCACCCTCATGGTGCAGAACTTGTTCCTAACACCCAATCCAAATCTGCTCTTCTCTAGTTTGAAGCCATTTGTTGGACTGCAAGGTCAAGATCTGCTTTGCATAACTGATTTCTTGCTTCTAAATCCTCAGTTTGTATTCTTTAATGTCACTCGTCTGCCAGATATTCTAAGGGCCTTTGAAGTGCAGCAGCATGGTCTATTTTCAGGCTGTACTCCCATGCAGAGCTCCAGTATGCACTGCAAGGCTTTGGGGGAGGGATTTGTCTCCTGAAAAAGGTGAAGCACGTTGCTAAGTACTATAAAATAATGAATATAAAGGAAAGCAGAAAGATTCTAGACTAAAATTAATTAATTAAATGATAGTCTTGCATACCATTCTATGATTCTATGATTCTATGTGATGTTGAGTCTGCTGATGAGGATCATTAGTTAACAAGCACTGTCAAATAGATTTCAGTACCTGATTCTGTGAAATCAGTAGAACCAACCATTTCTGGTCCTCAGAAGGTGCAGGTCACAGCTTATCCTATGGAGTGGTATAGAATCATAGAACTGTTTTTGTTGGAGAAGATGATCTCCTTGGGTCCCTTCCAACCTTGACATCCTGTGAGCCTGTAAGGTGTGCAGTGGAACATTTGAATGTGTCAAGTAACTTAGAACTCTATTTAAATGTTGTTTGTACAAGCACATTTAATTATAGTCTTCTGCTAGGCAGGACATCATTACCTGCTCTCCAAAGGGTAATTTGTAATGAGCAAGGTTGTCCTTACAGCTGATGATGTCAGATCATCTCTGAGTCATCAGCTGAGGTGGCACACCCCAGGTCAGGCATTATCTCTGCAAGTTCTTGCTGCCATGTAGTCTGACAGGCATCTTCTCCAACACCCATTCATCTCCATGACAGCTCTTCAGTTCCAGGCAAGACTTTGGTTGTCTCTCCAGTATGAACTTTTTGAGTGGTCAACCTCAGCACAAGGGTCTTGATCATGGAATCACAGAATAGTTTGAGTTGGAAGGGACCCCAAAGATCATCTAGTTCCATGGGCAGAGACATGTTGCACTAGAACAGGTTGCTCGAGGCCACATCTGGCCTGGCTTTAAACACTTTCAGGAAGGGGAATTAATTCATTCCTTAATAAGGGAACTACCAATAATAAGATCAAAATGAAAAGCTTGTGTGCTTTTAGCTCATGTCTATTCATTTGTATTTATCACTCTAACAAATGTTAGACCTTGTCTAAATACAGCAGTTGTTAAATTATGATAATCATGCAGCTATGTAAAATGTCACCCTTTGGACACCTTGTTCAGTAGAAATGCTAAGTGGAATGCTAAGATGTGCTGCTGAACCCCTCCAGCTCACTCAGCAGAGACACCATCAGAGGATGCCTTCTAACCAAGGGGAAAATGCACAACACAAATGGATTCCAACTGCATCTGAAGGAAAGGTGTTGCTGGACAGGTGTCTTCCTCTGCTGTCCCCATGGGAAGGTGTGCTTAGTTTGATTAGACTTGTGCATTAATAAACACTTTGCTTCACTTCTAGTTTGGGGCTGTTTCTCACAAGATCAGGGTTTTTCTGTCTCCCTAATGATTCTAAAGTCCCCTGTAAGTCAAAACACTGCAAGCAATTTACAGCTTCCTTTGGTTTCAACTGAATCTTGCTGCCTGTGCCTCAGATAACCACGGAGCAGATTTCCCTGAATGTCACACCAGGATTGAAATTTATTCCTGTCAGTGTTACACAAGCTCCTTATAATCTCTGTGACTTTCTCTCTTTGCATTTCAATAGTTAAAGACAAGGTTTCATGTCCTTCATGAGACGTGACAGATTTAACTAAGCTCTTTAAAGTGGCTCTCTAATTTCAGGCAGGTTTGCATGACATTGATGGTGTAATTCAAGACTACAATGCTGAGATTTTTCATCTCTTTTTGTAGCACACATTTCCATAACCTACTTGTATCATACAAAAGGAAAGGGGAAAAAAAATTTCCTATGGCTTTTTTTTTTTTTTTTTTGACTGAAGATTTAATGTACCAATTGCATCAACCTCCCTTCTCCCTGCACAGAGGCAGAGTTGTCAGCACATGGAATGTGGGTTTCCTTGTACATCCCTGCGGTGTGTCTGGTGGCTGTAGGCAGAGAAAGCATTTCTGTCTGGATGGAATGGGTCTGATCCAATACAGCATGACTCAGGTCTAGCCTGGCCAAGTCATATGGCCTCCAAGGGCTTCGTTTCCCCATCTATAAGATGAAGATAATGTACTGGCCTTGTTTTAAAGTGATAGCAGATTTAGAGAGGTGAAGCACTCCCAAAAGAAAAAAAAATGTCATGTCCTGCATCCCTGGAGCTTGGTTAAGGTGGAAGTATTTGTTCTTTCTAAATTCTCTGTCTGCTTTGTATTTATTTTTAGAAGATGGAATGGATTTTGAGGCTCAAGGAAATGCTTGCTTCCTGCACTTGAGCAGCTCCCTCGTGTTGTTGACCCTTTCCAGCACCAAGCTGTCTCAGATACTGGAGAGATTCTGGTGTGACTCATCCTGGAGCTGCTCAGGGGAGCAGAATTGGAAGGAATGGAGATTCTCCCACTTCTGATCCCATTTCTGGCTGAGACTAAAATACCACATGTGGCTTAGTTTCTGTATCTCTTAAGCTGAAGGCCACTACTCTTCATACACCTACTTCACAAACCTGTTTGGGGGCTTTAGAACACAGACTGATGCATAATTCCAGATTACCTTGCAAAGTATGACCCAGAACCATCAATATGAGAAATAGCAATTAACAAGGAAATCTTACTGCTGCCCTCCTCAAGCTTCAATCCATTCTCTCTCATCCTATCGCTCCAAGCCCTTCTAGACAGTCCCTCCCCAGCCTTCCTGTAGGGCATCTTCAGATACTGAAATGCAGCTCTAAGGTCTCCCTGGAGCCTTCTCTCCTTGAGGCTGAACAGCCCAAACTCTCTCAGCCTGTCCTCACAGGAGAGGTTCTCCAGCCCTCTGATCATCTCTGTGGCCCTCCTCTAGACTCACTCCAGCAGGTCTATGCCTCTCTTGTGCTGTGGGTTCCATAGCTGGACAATGAGAGTGGTGAAATACTGAAACAGGCTGCCCAGGGATGTGGCTGAGGCCCCATCCTTGGTGATACTCAAGGTCAAACTTGCTGTGGCCCTGGGCAACCTGCTCTAGTTGGAGGTGTCCCTACTGCCTGCAGGAGGATTTGACAGGATGACTTTTGAGGGTCCCTTGAAATCTGATGCATTCTGTGATAAGGGGTGACCTCATTCATGGTTATAAATATGCAAGGGGTGAGTGCCAGGAAGATGAAGCCAGGCTCTGCTGGGTGATGCCCAGTGACAGGACAAGGGGCAATGGGTGGAAGTTGAGGCATAGGAGGTTCCATGCAAACCTGAGGAAGATTTTTTTTCCCTGTGAGGGTGGCAGAGCACTGGAGCAGGCTGCCCAGGGGGGCTGTGGAGTCTTCCTCTCTGGAGATATTCAAGAACCATCTGGATGGGCCCCTGTGTGATCTGCTCTAGGGGATCCTGCTCTGGCAGGGGGGCTGGACTGGATGAGCTTTCGAGGTCCCTTCTAGCCCTGCCCTTCTATGATTCTATGATTCTGTGTCAGATGAAGGATGCTGGCCCAGCTGTATTCTGGGTCTAAATCCAGCAGATATGTGTGTCCCATCAGGATTCCTCTTTCATGACCACAAAAACCATGCATTTGCTCAACAGCTTTTCAGCAGTGGAGATGAGACATTGGTATTGTCTGACACCAGTTTGGATCTGCCTGTAACTTTTTCGTGTTCAAAATGACATCAAATATTCATGCATCACAGAGTCACAGACTGCTAGGTTGGAAGGGACCCCAAGGATCATCTGGGCCAACCTTTCTAGGTGACAGTGGAGTTGAAATGAGCTGCCCCAGCACCCTGGCAAGGTGAGTCTTGAAACTGTCCAGAGTAGGGGAATCCACTGCTGCCCCTGGGAGATGATTGCAGTCTGACTGTTCTCATGGGGAAATATTTTCTCCTGGAGTCCAATGGGAATCTCCCTAGCATAACGTGTCTCCACCACCCCTTGTCTTTTCCTTGTGGAAAGGGAGTCTCCACCCTCCTGGCAGCCACCCTTCATGTCCTGGTCCATGGCAATAAGGTCTCCCCTAAGCCTTCTCTTCCCAAGGCTGAACAAACCCAGCTCTTAGCCTTTCCTCACAAATCAAACTCTCTAAGAAAACCACATTAGAATTATTATATTAGAATTGTTCTCTACCAAGCCTTGATGCATTGTGAAAGGGTTTCATGAGGAGTCAACCTCCTACGCAGGGATTAAATCTGCAAACATCTCTGTATCAGGTATAGACACATGAATCAAGGCTATGCAAATGGATGCAGATAGTCATCTTCTAGAAATGGTTACAGTTCTCAGCTTCAGCTCTGAGTGGGAGGCTGTTATTGAAATAATTTCCTCCCATGGAGAGGAACAACATACACATTTTGTCTTGCCAAAGAAGACCAGAGAGGAGAACCATGTGTCTGGGACTTGGGAGGAAATGCTAGGAGTCCAGACTGCTACCTGTGCAGCAGCTGAAAGCATTCATAGAATCATAGCATTGGTTTGGTTGAAAAAGACCTCCAAGACCATCCAGTCCAACCATCAACCTAACACTACCATGCCCATTTGGGTGGTTCAGAGGACAGCCTGGGCTTAGCAGCCTGCAGAGCCTATCTGCTGCTGGAGAGGACAACACTGGATACTGCTAAGGAAGAGTGTAGGTTATTCTACAGGTGGTGAGACACTGGGACATGTTGCCAGGGAGGTTGTGGAAGCCCCCTCCCTGGAGCTGTTCAAGCCCAGGTTGGATGAGGCCTTGAGCAACCTGGGCTGGTTGAAGGTGTCTCTGCCCATGGCAGGGAGGTTGGAACTATGTGCTCTTTGAGGTTCCTTCCAACCCATCCTTCTATGATTCAATGATTCATCCTATAACTGGCTCTGATAAGACATCTTCCTTAGAGACAGCCTACATTAAAACCAAAAAAATCCAACTCACAACAAAGGCCTAGGAAAAGTGTCCAGGAACAGTGCAACCTCCAGACCACTTGTGAAGTTTTATGTGTTGAAGTACAGCAAATGGGAAGGGTTCTCTTGACTACAATGTGAAATTTGGGCTGCTACTCCCAAATTAGGTTGTATGAGAATTCCCTACAGACCAGGCAGCCCAAAATGTAAGAAGGGTTTCTTGCCACATTTCCCCACTCACCCTATCATTCCATACCTTACCCAGCACTCAGCATATGATGAAGCAAGGTCCATGTACTAATTTTCTCCCAAAGGGCAGGAGCAATTGCTTTTTCTTCTGCTCAGGGATAACAAACCAGTGTCACGTTTTCCAGTGCCACAGTGGTCTGAAATAATGCCAGCACCATCACCAATGCTGCTCTGCCATCAGTCCCCTGTATCAACACAGCCTGAAAGGACCTAATTCTTTTTTGTTCCCACAGACTGAAAGAAAAACCCACATGCACTGCTGTGACAGGAAAAACCCTGAGGTTAATGTCAAAACTGAAATGGAAAAGCACAGAAAAAAACCCAGAGAACTGAAACTTTTATTATAGTATAAAATAAATTAGTAAGTTTCCCATGACCAGACTTGAAAGGTATGCAGCACTGTAGGTCAGGACCATTCTCAGTGAGGGACAAGCACTCACCTGCCAGTTTCAAGAGCTCAGAACACTTTGGGCTAAAGGAGGCACATGAGCAGGGACCTACTGATGGACATGTGGAAGGACTTCCTTGTCAGCTGGGGGTTTTGTGAACTGCAGGAGTCCCTGCCAGACCAAGGCTGAAGGCCCTGCTGCAACAAGGCAAAAGCTAGGAGAAAAAAGTCAGTTAGATGTTAGTGACCTTGCCTTTCAGGAAGGGAAGCAAGGGCCCCAAAAACCTGCATTCAGAGTTCAGTCCTCCAGCAGCTTAGCCCAGGTCTGGTGCCAGTTCAGGTGGAGAAGACTCCTCCTGCCTCCCCTCCCCAGCTACAGCCAAGGCTGGCCCATTCACTGCTGCCAGTGCCCAGGGAGCTCTGCACTGTGCATGCAGTGCAGGCAGCAGAGGGGCTCCCAAACCACTTTTTCGGTGCATGGCTGTGACCCCTTCCTGGGCATGCACCTCTCCCTGCTCGGGTGCCTCTGCCCTGACACAGCTTCTTCTCTTCAGCCCCAAAGTATATGAGGCTGTGGGCCAGAACACAGACAAAATGAGGCACTTCAAGAGCCAAGTATTGCAATTTATAAGCACAGGTTAGAAAGGCACACAGAGAGGGCTAGCTCAGCCAGCTATGGTAACACAGCACGCTGCCCTCAGACTCCACACATCCCATTCCCTCCCCTTCTTTTCAAGAATAGAGAGAAATTGAACACTTTCTCTTCCCTTGCATCCCTGCACTATTGTGTGTTGTGGCCTCCTGCAAAGCACCACGTCCCGCTTGGAGCATTCCATTTTGCCTGCTTGTGCAGGGTCTGTGGAGCACAGCAAGCCTCTGTGACCTGCTGGTGGCATTCACACTTGGTTTATGGGAAGGGCCATCTGGTCCTCAGCTGCTCAAGTGCCTATCTGCCTGCTCTCCTGCACCTGTTCACTCTGTTATGTGGCCTCTCCCTGCCAGGTGCTCACCCATCAGAGGTCTTCCTGAGCAAGACCTTGAGCGGATCAGACACCTCTGAGATCTCTGTTCTTAAGGAGGAATAAATCTCAGCTCATGGGACCAGAAGGTAACTGCCTGACTCTGAGAGCAACCTTGCCCTATTGTAAGCCATCAGTGCTCAAATGGAAAGGTCAGGTCCAGCATCTGAGCTGCCAGTGATGATGTCATTGTTCTTGGAAGCTCACTTACCCAAACCTTAGAGACATTTCTAAGATGTTTCTACCCCCAGTCATTCACAGGTGAGCCAACAACCTGCCTGCAGTCCTACCTCAGCAAAAACACCTGGAGAAACCTCTCAAGGTCACAGACACACAGACTTTGCAAATGAAAGCCCCGAGGGGGAAAAACAGGCTAAAAGCAGAATGTTTCTTGAGCTAAGCAATGTTTGTTCCCATATCTTCTAGGAGAGAGTGAATTGTCCCTGGCTTTCAACTGGAAACTAGAAACACACCATCCTTTGTTGTTTCACCTCTCACAAGGAAGTCACACAGACTGAGGCTTTGCTCAGCAAATACATTAATTTTTTGTTCTAGACAGTTTTATCTTCATATTAGCTGCCTCTCAGCAGCACGTTGGATGAAGACAGCTTAGCTGTTTCTTTGCTGCACTTCACCCTTTCCTTGTTAGGGAAAAAACTCCCCCAAACTCTTAGGTTGGAGCAAGTGGCTTGCTGTCACCCCAACATAAATATATTTAGTGTCACCCTCTTGGCTAAGTGATGCTTTAGGCATTTGTTTGGGAGGTGGGTAGGCAGAAGGAATTTTAAGGCTTAGCTCCAGCCGCCTTCATCTCATTTTAGGGAAGCAAACTCCAGAAGCTGGCCCAGAATGTCTCCTCTTCCAGCAGCTTTTGGGAAGGGCACAGGCAGCAAAAACGCTGCTGGCCTTGTGGCCCCGGTGCAACCCTCCCTCTGAGGAGGATGTGACAGCTTCACACCTCATGTTCACTGATACCTTGTCTGCTGTCACCACCACAAAGCTGACATCTCTCTAATAATGGTGTCTCCTTTAGGACAGCTGTTCACACAGCCTTTAAAGTGAATGGAGAGGACACACTTAGGACTTCCTTCCCCATCTGTAAAGAATCTCTCCCTGCTAAGACAGACTACCTTTTAAAAACAGCACCTCCTGCCATTACAACTAATTAAGAAGCAAGCATAGATAGCTTGGTAAGTGACTTAATTTGAAAGCAGCTGATTAGGAGAGAGTCCCCGTGTGAATAACAGTTCAATACCTGGCATCTAGAACTGACCTGATCAGCAGCTCTTCTCACAGCTCACCTGCCTTTGGAAATTCCATCTGTGTGCTTTGATGGCCAGGTATGGCAGCTTTATTGTAAATTCATTTCTTAAGCAAAGAAGCAGACTGCACAACTCAGCTGGCCTGACACAAAACACCTACCACCAGCTAAGCAGAGCTACGTTCACATGGCATGTTAGAAAAGCATGAAAGCAACCACAAATGTTTGAGTTTGTGGTCACCATCAGCACACAGAAACACATCTTCAGGCATTGCCTCTGATGTGCTCAGTGCCATGAACCATAACCAAAAGCATCCAGAACTTCCAGCCTCCAGAAGTTCCAACAGAACTTCCTTTTCTCTTCAACAAACACACAGCTTTGCCATTTTTCTGACACTTCAGGACAAGGTGTTGTGATCCCTTTTAAACAACACTATCAAATTAAGTGGTCAGAGGAATCAATGTCACTACAGATCGCTGGGATTTGTCATCATTTATTGCAGTCAGCTGCAGAAGTAGTAAAGTTTTATAACTGCAGTCTACGGTTCTTTACCAACATCTGCTACCAGAAAGGGTAATTTCACTCTGATCCAATTATATCATAAACCTTTGTGGTTTAATTTCATCAAATCAAGTTTGAAAGACCTTCCAAACAAGGCAATAGAGAGCAAATGTTTTAACTGTAGACTGCAGCTTTATATATTTTGTATTGAAGTGATTACAGAGCAATTCCTTTAGACAATAAAGGCTTCATCATTTTAACAGTGCACCAAATCTGTGCAAACCAGCAGAAACAAGTTCAACCTGAAAAAAGAAAGCACAACAGCCAGCTTTTTAGGAAAGAAAGTGAAAGGGAGCAGCAGGTATCACAGAATTATGGAATGGTTTGGGTTGGAAGAGACTTTAAAGATGATCTAGTTCCAAATCCCCTGCCATGGGCAGGGACACCTCACACCAGCCCAGGTTGCTCAAGGCCTCATCCAGCTTGGTCTTGAACCTCTCCAGGGAAGAGGCATCCACAACCTCCCTGGGCAACCTAACCTGTTCCAGTGTCTCACTACCCTCACTGGAAACAATTTCTTCCTAATCTCCAGTCTAAATCTGCCCTCCTCAAACTTCAATCCTTTCTCTCTCATCCTGACACTACAAGCCCTTGTATAAAGTCCCTCTTCAGCTTTCTTGTAGCCCCCTTCAGGTACTGTAGGGGTGCTGGAAGGTCTCCTTGGAGCCTTCTCTTCTCCAGGCTGAACAGTCCCAGTCTGTCCTCACAGGGGAAGTCTTCCAGCCCTCTGATCATCTTTGTGGTCTCCTCTGGACCTGCTCCAACAGTCTGATGTCCTTCTTGTGCTGGGGGCACCAGAACTGGATGCAGTGCTGCAGGAGGGGGTCTCACAAGAGCAGAGGGGCAGAATCCCCTGTCCTGCTCTNCACCACAAAGCTGACATCTCTCTAATAATGGTGTCTCCTTTAGGACAGCTGTTCACACAGCCTTTAAAGTGAATGGAGAGGACACACTTAGGACTTCCTTCCCCATCTGTAAAGAATCTCTCCCTGCTAAGACAGACTACCTTTTAAAAACAGCACCTCCTGCCATTACAACTAATTAAGAAGCAAGCATAGATAGCTTGGTAAGTGACTTAATTTGAAAGCAGCTGATTAGGAGAGAGTCCCCGTGTGAATAACAGTTCAATACCTGGCATCTAGAACTGACCTGATCAGCAGCTCTTCTCACAGCTCACCTGCCTTTGGAAATTCCATCTGTGTGCTTTGATGGCCAGGTATGGCAGCTTTATTGTAAATTCATTTCTTAAGCAAAGAAGCAGACTGCACAACTCAGCTGGCCTGACACAAAACACCTACCACCAGCTAAGCAGAGCTACGTTCACATGGCATGTTAGAAAAGCATGAAAGCAACCACAAATGTTTGAGTTTGTGGTCACCATCAGCACACAGAAACACATCTTCAGGCATTGCCTCTGATGTGCTCAGTGCCATGAACCATAACCAAAAGCATCCAGAACTTCCAGCCTCCAGAAGTTCCAACAGAACTTCCTTTTCTCTTCAACAAACACACAGCTTTGCCATTTTTCTGACACTTCAGGACAAGGTGTTGTGATCCCTTTTAAACAACACTATCAAATTAAGTGGTCAGAGGAATCAATGTCACTACAGATCGCTGGGATTTGTCATCATTTATTGCAGTCAGCTGCAGAAGTAGTAAAGTTTTATAACTGCAGTCTACGGTTCTTTACCAACATCTGCTACCAGAAAGGGTAATTTCACTCTGATCCAATTATATCATAAACCTTTGTGGTTTAATTTCATCAAATCAAGTTTGAAAGACCTTCCAAACAAGGCAATAGAGAGCAAATGTTTTAACTGTAGACTGCAGCTTTATATATTTTGTATTGAAGTGATTACAGAGCAATTCCTTTAGACAATAAAGGCTTCATCATTTTAACAGTGCACCAAATCTGTGCAAACCAGCAGAAACAAGTTCAACCTGAAAAAAGAAAGCACAACAGCCAGCTTTTTAGGAAAGAAAGTGAAAGGGAGCAGCAGGTATCACAGAATTATGGAATGGTTTGGGTTGGAAGAGACTTTAAAGATGATCTAGTTCCAAATCCCCTGCCATGGGCAGGGACACCTCACACCAGCCCAGGTTGCTCAAGGCCTCATCCAGCTTGGTCTTGAACCTCTCCAGGGAAGAGGCATCCACAACCTCCCTGGGCAACCTAACCTGTTCCAGTGTCTCACTACCCTCACTGGAAACAATTTCTTCCTAATCTCCAGTCTAAATCTGCCCTCCTCAAACTTCAATCCTTTCTCTCTCATCCTGACACTACAAGCCCTTGTATAAAGTCCCTCTTCAGCTTTCTTGTAGCCCCCTTCAGGTACTGTAGGGGTGCTGGAAGGTCTCCTTGGAGCCTTCTCTTCTCCAGGCTGAACAGTCCCAGTCTGTCCTCACAGGGGAAGTCTTCCAGCCCTCTGATCATCTTTGTGGTCTCCTCTGGACCTGCTCCAACAGTCTGATGTCCTTCTTGTGCTGGGGGCACCAGAACTGGATGCAGTGCTGCAGGAGGGGGTCTCACAAGAGCAGAGGGGCAGAATCCCCTGTCCTGCTCTCAATGCTCTTGATGCAGCTCAGCACACAGCTGCCTTCTGGGCTGCAAGTGACCACTGCTGTCTCATGTTGAGTTTGTCATCAACTGAGACCCTGATTTCCTTCTCCAGACTGCTCTTGAGCCACTCCTCACCCAGCCTGGATTTGTGCTACAGCACTCCAAGGATTTGCTTACAAAGGCTGAATTTTTTTCCTTTGTCTTGCAGAAATGTAACAGAAAAAGGATCTAAGCCCTGCTGCTTTACACTAACAGAGACCTACAAAAATAGATTCCAGCAGTATTTATGATAAAAACATTTCTGTGGCTAATCTAATGCCTTATGCCACAAGCCTAATGCTGTAACCCAGTGAATTGCTTGTATTAATCATTTGGGAAGAGCAGGAAGACAGCAGTGAAAAAGTGCTGAAGTGCTTCTTTCCTAACTGCAGACACTGCAAGAAAACAGACCAGAAATTATGGTTTGTGCCCTGTGCTATCACTGCATGCAAACCATGATCAGTTTTGATAGGTGCCACATGAGATTTTACTGAACCATAGACTCACAGAATCCGTTTGGCTGGAAGAAACCACTAAGATCAAGTCCAACCATTACCTAACTCTACCGAGTCTGGTGCAGCACCACAGGATGTTATTTTTGACTTTTGTTATTACCAGCGCTCCTCTTTTTTGGCAAACACCAGATTGCCAGACCATACAGAAGGCCCTTGGCATCCACTCTTTTGCTGTTGCCTGCTATTTCCCCAAAATGTTCATTTTCTCACTTCTTCCTGACACATTCCCTAACCACATTATGCAAATACTCAGTGGTTTGGCACTAGCCTGGCAGGTGGTAATTCGAAGGGCCTAGAAAAGCAAGGCTGGTTTGTTACCTACCAAACCCTAAAGTTCTGCAGCCAGGGAGAACTGCAGCTGCAGTCTGTGCTGAAAGTGACAACTAGAATTGAAAATCAGGAATGTGAGGAAGTGGCACTAGGTAATGTGTGCTGGGAAAGGTAAAGCCTGGTAGGAGAAGATAATGAGCTCATGTGACAAGCCATGGGTAAGGAGAGGAAGATTTAGAATGAAAAAATATCTGTGGTAGCTTTGCTGCCTCTTCACTAATTAAGATGTTCAGCCTGTTACTAACGCTGCAGAAAAGGCAGAAGTTTCTAATTAAAATTTCTGCTTCCTGTTTGGAAAGGTGGTGTGGGATGAGTGTTTTCCAAGCCACCACCAACTGCAGAGGCAAAGCGTTAGCAGAAGTATTTTAATGAGCAGCCTATCTACAAGTCGAGAGATGGCTGACCCAGCGCACCTTCAGCTAGCTGAAAATGTCACTGATCCTGGGAAACCAAACTGCTGCCCTGCAGAAGGGAAACTGGGATGAACCAGGTATAAATGCAATATCCAAACCATGCTGCAGAATTTAAACTTCCAGAAAAGCAAAGATTCAAAATGTCATCACCACTGGTTTAACAGCTGCTGTGAAACCCCAGATTTGGTAAAACTCACTTTGCTCTGCAGGGAGGTATTTGGTTGGCAATGGTGTAACTGCAGGACATGACTGCAGTGACTCAAACACTCAGAAGCAGCATGATACCATGTCAGTACAATACCCACTGTGCCACAAGCTGGCAGATCTCAAGGAGCTCCCTCACCCACTGCAGGTTAAGTGAGCTCTAGGGAGGTTGTACAGATTTGTGATAGAATCACAGAACCTTTCTGGATGGAAAAGACCTTTAAGATCAAGTCCAGTCATTCTCTAACTCTACCCAAGGCTGGTGCTAAACCGTGTCCCTCAGCACCGTATCTCTGTGTCTTTTAAACAATGGGGATTCAAGCACCTCCCTGTTCCAGTCTTTGAACCAGGACTAACACACTTTCATTGCTCTAACAAAATCATGCAAAAGGCAAAGCTGGGCAAAGCCATGATCTTACATAGTGCATCAAGTAGAGCCACTTTTCATTCAGGTATGGCAGCAAAAAGCTAAACCATCCACACAGGAAAAAGAAATGAGGCCAGAAAACAGGAGATGGTCCTGGGTTCTCCAAGAAACTTTTCATGGAATTGTTTGGGTTGGAAGGGACCTTAAAGATCATCCAAGTTCCAACCTCCCACTAGCCCAGGTTGCTCAAGGCCTCATGCAAGCTGGCCTTGAACATCTCCTGGCAGGGAGCATCCACAGCCTCCCTGGGCAACCTGTTCCAGTGTCTCCCCACCATCACTGTAAAGAACTTCCTCCTAACAGCCAGTCTAAATGTCCCCTCCTCCAGCTTCAATCCATTCTCAGTTGTAATGCCCACTGTGAGGCTGTGGCAAAAGCAGCTAAAAGGAATCATAAACAGGTATGCTGGAATATGTAGAGTAAGAGAGGCTGGAACATCAGCAAAACACCAGGAATGGATGAAGAAAACATCTGCAGTTGAAGGCCAGAGATCCACTTGCCCAGGTCCTCAGAAAGAAGTTGCAGAGAAGCAGGGACTACGTTCACACGCTTCAATAATGACAGCTCATTGTTATTAAGAGGCACCCACACAAGTGGTAGATTTAGACTACTAGTGTTTACAACTAGGCAAATTCCTGAATGAAGAACTGAGCTCAGTTTGACTGAAATTTAGATTCCAGACCTGTAATACCAGCCCATTCAATGCTCTTGAAGCCTCTTTAACCAGGTGTTAAAACAAGGTTATTTTTCCCCCAGGCAGCCTTTAGCCAGATTTCAGAGAGATATCTCCATCTCTGAAGGAAACAACAATGCAAGGAGCACACAATGAGCTAGGCTGTATGAACAGTGCTTCAGAACCACACACAGAGCACCCTTACAGTCACCAACTGACCCACCTGGAATGGAGTCCCTGCTTCCACCATGCCATTTACAGCCATCAGTCTGAGTCAAAGTGGAGTTTCCATCTCCACAGAGGACCGAAGCCCCAGCCTGCTTCAAGGGAGACAGAGGGGATGGTTCCACTAAGTCATCAGGCACCCATCAGCTCAGAGGTGGCTCTGCTTCTGATGAACAGTACCCAGGCTCATGAACTGCAAACCTTCCACCACCCTGAACACTGCATCCAGCTCTGATCTCCATATCGTAAGAGGAACATAGAGCTGCTGGAGCAAGTCCAGGAGGCCATGAAGATGATCCAAGGGCTACAACACCTCTGCTGTGAGGATGGGCTGAAGGAGCTGAGGTTGTTTAGCCTGGAGAAGCCTCCAGAGGAACTCTGCAGTACCCTTACCTGAAGGGAGCCTACAGGAAGGCTAGAGAGATTTTTCATAGGGGTGTCTAGCAACAGGACAAGGGTGAATGGCTTGAAGCTGAGGGAGAGTAGGGTTAGAATGGATCTTTGTAATAAGTTCTTCAGTACGCTATGCAAATAACAGCTCCAAAATGTGAGTTGCAGAGAAGTTTTTATTTATATAACATTGTGCTGGTTTGAGGCTAATTGGAATATTTTCACTGAGAGAAATTGAATCCTTAGCTATAAGAAGAAAGAAAACCAACAACAGTAACCTCTATCACTCATTCTTCTGCTGAGAAGTGCAACTGGCCAAAATATACCTAAGACACTCACTTCTCACACACTTCTGAGTTAGTTCTCAGCAGCTGGTTTTCTGCTCCTTCACTCTAGCAGGCTGTGGTTGTTTTCTGCCTTAATTCTCATCTGACCTAACCTTTATTTCCTCTACCCTCCTTGTCATCTTTTTGACCTCTCACCTCAGATCTCTGCAGATTTATCACATGAGATATATAGGGACTGATCTGGTTATTGCTGAAGGGAGGGAAAGACGGGAAAAAGGCGGTAAGGAGGTTTGGGTCAGGAGCCTCCTGGCTCCTGATTGTTTTGGAGGGATTTCACATTTCTGTATTACTTTTAACTCGTATATAACTGTATATTGTGTATGTATCTACTTGTAAATTGTGCTAAGCTGTAAATAGAGTTTCAGTCCTCAACTTCCAGCTGGCTGAGTCTAGTCTGAGTGATTTCATTGTGGGGAGGGGCAGATAACTCCCAAACCATCACAAACATCCTCCGAAAATCCATCATGACCATGACAAAAAGGAGAAGCTTCCAAACAAACCAGGCTGGGACTTTTCTGTACATTTTATTGTTCAACAACTAGCAGTATTTCATCAGCAATACAGACACATTTACACATTAAAAATCTATACAGCGTCCTTTTCTCTCCCAGTCTCCGTACCGTGTAGGTTCAGGGCCTTTTGGTCCACCCCTCTCTTTTGTAACAGGATTGATTCCATCAGGGAATTCTAAAATGACAGAGAAAGTTCATCAAAATGCCCACAATGCTATAATGTTGACAAGCTCAACAATGTCACAGAATCACAGAATTGTCAGGCCTGGAAGGCACCTCAAGGGTCAGCCAGTTCCAATCCCCCTGCCACGGGCAGAAACACCTCACACTAGATCAGGTTGCCCAGAGCCACATCCAGACTGGCCTTAACAACTGCCAGGGATGAGGCTTCCACCACCTCACTGGGCACCCTGTTCCAGTCTCTCACCACCTTCATGGTGAAGAACTTCTTCCTAACATCTGAATCTACCCACTTTTAGTTTTGCTCCATTCCCCCCGAGCCCTATCCCTAATTGACACCCTAAAAAGTCCCTCCCCAGCTTTCTTGTAGCCCCCTACAGGTACTGGAAGGCCACAATAAGGTCTCCTCAGAGCCTTCTCTTCTCCAAACTGAACAATCCCAACTCTCTCAGCCTGTGATGTCTGCCTCTCAGGTTCATTTCCAAATGCAAACCCAATTCTCTTCTTTTTAAAGGCAGCCTCGAGTTAAACATTTCCCAGAGTCAGGCAAAAGTAATTTCAGAGCTTTTTTCATTTGACTACAGCCAGCAACATAAATCATCACATTCAGTTATGCAAATAAAAAAAGCAACTCCATGCCCACAGGCACTAAAGCCCCACAGTTTCTCATGAATTCACAGCAAGACCTTGTGTCCCTCAGGTATGCTGACTGTACGTTCGCTACATCTAAAGCACCAAGTCACTTTGTGCAGTTGCTCAGGGGGTCTAATTTTAAGCACTCAGGTTTTAATTTTAGCTTGAATTTTAGTCAAGATTCTGTTCCTCTGTTTCAAACATCACATTTTCATGGATGCTGAAGCATGTACGTTCATATTCATTAACACCAGACCAGATACTACGGTCACAGAAGATACTGTAAGATCCCAAATAGCTAAATTAGACTTTTTTAACCTTCTAAAACTTAATCTAAGCCCACTAAGTCTGGGTCTGGAGAATAGGTCTTGTGAGGACCAGCTGAGGGAACTTCAGAGAAGGAGGCTGAGGGGAGGCCTTCTCACTCTGCAACTCCCTGCAATGAGGTTGAAGCCTTCTCCCTAGTAAGTTGGTCTCTTCTCCCTATTAAGAAGTGACAGAATGAGAGGAAATGACCTCAAGTTGCACCAGGGGAAGTTTAGGTTGGCCATCAGAAGAAACATCTTGATTTAAAGGTTTCTCAAAGACTGGAACAGGCTGCCCAGGGAGGTGGTTGAATCCTCATCCCTGGAAGTGTTTAAAAGCTGCAGAGATGTGGTGCTGAGAGACATGGTTCAGCACCAGGCTCAGCAGTTAGTGAATGGATTGGATGACCTCAAAGGTCTTTTCCAACCAAAACAGTTCTATGATTCTAAGTCACTGTGTTGCCTTTTCAGGAGAGGAGACTTTTCAGAAGTGGGGTATGAATGGGACTTTCAGATCCACTCTAGCTGATCCTGCTTTGGCACAGGGGCTAGACTTGATCTTCTGAGGTCACTTGCAATCCCTGACACTGATTCTGGGATGTCTGTGATAAGCCACCTGCTCACCTTACACATCAGCAGTGCCTCTGTTTCCAGCACTCTACTTGTTCATGCCATCTACATGAAGCTTTCTGCACCTTGCAGCTAACATCCTTATAGCACTCCATGCGCCCTTACTCAGGGCCCCCCACTCAAAGAGTAGTACTCAGGCCACCTGTGCTGCACCATGGCCACCCCAATTGGCATCGCCCAGCCATGAAGTGCTTTTTGGCACAGCACCACCCTTGGCTGGGTGCTCTCTCATCCTGCACCTGGCTGCAGGGCTCCCTGAAGCTCCCTGTACCCCACACCTTGCCTCATCCAGGCTGATTCCCAGTCTCCCATACATTTGCCTAACTCGGGACTCTCTCAGTCATATCCTTAACTCGGCCCTCATGAGCAACACTAGGGAGAAGTTTAAAATGAGGAAAGATGACAGAAAGCCTGAAGAGCAGAGAAAAAGGACAGTGATGGAGGGGACTCCTGTAGCTACAGGCCATACAGAGTAACACACTGGGATGTCTCTTTCAAAGTGCACACAGTCCAGGGTAGGAAATGTCAGCATTTGAGCACCTCTGGCAGTATAAGGAGCACAAATAGATCTCATATTATTCTGGAGATGTCACCATCCCAACATCCAGGCACTTCTGATGTACTGACAGCAGATGCAGAAGGAAAAGTTCCTCACCATAGCTACACAGCTGTGGGAATTCAAGTAGCCAGCTGGAAACTCTTGCTTCCTAATTACACAACAGGCAGTCAGCACTCAACGAACTACTGCTGCTGTTATGACTTAAAAACATCCAGGTGCAGCTAAATTTAAAGCCTGAAGAAACCTTGAGCTCTAAATGCAGAACACCTCAACAAGAAAAAGCAAAAGATAATCATTACACATTTATTTTAAATGAAGCAGTGAGGGCACTTCTTTTCCTGGGAATAAAAGGGCAAGAATTAAATAGCTGCTTGCACAGTAACTCCAACTCTGAGTCAGTTCTCAAGTGAGTCACAATCTGAAATTGCCTGCAACCATTTTCAGAGATAATACTGTAATTTTTCAGTGTTTTGTTTTTTTTTTCTGGTCACTTGGATATTTGGTAGTAATCTACTGATGTATTTAAAAAGCTTGTCCTGGAGACCTTGAAATTAATCAAAATGCGTTAATGCAAGTGGCGAACAGCAGCAGAACATCACACCATGCTGAGTAAGATAAAGGATAACTAGAAGTTTTAGCTAAAACAGCTAATTAAAAAGAAGAAATTCTATCTTTCTCTCGAGGAAAAAAAAAAAACCCAAGTATGTTTCTAGTGACTTCTGCCTCAATCTCATCAGATTCTCTGAATGCAGCCCCATAAAGGCAACACAAAGAGCAGGTTATTAGGTCTCCCTGGGCCCCACCTCAGAAGGGCTCAGCAAATCCAGTGCCTGTTACTGCTTTTCAAAACAACACTGCAAGGCTAAGAGAAAGCCTGACCATTAAACAGAGCACAAGTCAGAAAGAGACCAGGTTTTATGGGTAGTAAAATTAACTGGTTTCCTCAGGACTTTATGACCACCATGTACAGCTGCAGGACAGATCAGCAGCAGTGACATTTCTCAGCATCATGCAATGGTTTATGGCAGATATCTGGCCCCAACCCTGCTCAAAGCAAGGCTGGGATTAACTCATGCAGGAAAATGTTACTGTGTCCAAGAGTAGAGGGGTCACAGGTTTCCCAGGTGACTTGTTAACAGTGATTGACCAGCTTGGTCCCGACGACTTTTCCCCTCATATGCCACTGGTGCCAGCTTGTGCCCACTGTCCTGCCTTGATGTTTTTACGAGAGCTAAAAGCTTCAGAAGTGAACCTGAGGAGTGCTGAATGCCCACCCCCTTCTCTCAAACTGTGACCAGCCCTCCAGCTCTGAGTCTTGCCCTTAAAGCACAGCTGTCAGCTTTGTACAACATGACTTACTTTCCAGGGGTTCCCTCTCTAGACTGGACTCCTCTGGTTCATCAAATCGCCCTACTGGCAGCTTCGGTTTCTTAAGTGGCTGCTTAGCAGATTCAGGTCTTCCTCCTGTCTTAGTGCTGGTGCTCCTCAGAGAGCTGCAAAGCAGCGATGCCCCTAGCAAACAAACAGAGAGGTGCAGCACACGTGAGAGTTTAACACTGAATAGCTCCATTACTGTTAAGAGCACCTCTGAAAATCCCTCACTTCAGACAGCAGAGGACAAGAAAACAAATCCCCAATATAAGTTGAACACTCAACTCACAAACACCCAAGAAATCAGCACAGATAACTATTTTTGGCCCTGGAAACATATGTAAGCAAAAAATGGTGTTCGTTGTATAACTCAGTTCATATAAACAGTGTATTTTAAACTGCTGAAACTTATCTTCACTGTTATCTTCTTGTATTTGAGACTCTGTATAGTAATTATGCTAGCACAGACTGGGACATTCTGTTTTCCCAGAGAAAAGTCCTAACCTCCCCCAAGAAGCCTGTTGATTTCCAGCTCTTGGCTCATTTCCAGCAGCTTTTGAGTCAGAGAAAAGCTTCTGCTTTCCCCCAAAGTTTTTTTTAAAAAACAAACGTTGTTGTTCCCTTAGTAACAGGGTTTCCAGAATGTTGGTAGAGAATGGTTGGGTTTCCCTTATGATAGGAAAAGAATTCAGCTAGCAGGACAAACGTTGAGCACATTTTAAGTTCAATTATATAACTGCATTCAAATCACACAGAATTTTCAGGGTGGGAAGGGACCTCAAGGATCCAACCCCCCTGCCATGGGCAGGGATACTTTCCACTAGATCAGGTTGTTCAGAGCCACATCCAGCCTGGCCTTAAGACCTGCTGAGGATGAGGCTTCCACCACCTCCCCGGGCAACCTGTTCCAGTGTCTCACCACCCTCACGGTGAAGAACTTCTTCCTAACATCCAATCACAATCTCCTCTAGCTTGGATCCGTTCCCCCCAGTCCTATCACTACCTGATACCCTAAAAAGTTCCTCCCCTGCTTTCTTGTAGCCTCCTTCAGGTACTGGAAGGCCACAGTAAGGTCTCCTTGGAGCCTTCTCCAAACTGAGCCATCACAACTCTCTCAGGCTGTCCTCATAGGAGAGGAGCTCTAGCTCTCTGATCATTCTCATGGCCCTTTTCTGGACATGGTCCAGCTTCAATTAAAAGCATAACCTTTGGCAATTTTTTTTTTTTCCTTTAAAGCCCTACTAACATTTTGTTTTAATGCAAATACAGGCCTCCATGTAGGAAAACCTACTAATATCCACACTAGAGTTCTTTCAAATAGTAAAAACATGGAGGTGCAGAGACATCAAGTTGTAATTCCAGAGTCATAAACAAGTCAAACCTTCCTTACAAAGTTCTCCCCAGAAGACTGATATTGCTGCAGCTGATTAAAAAGCACACAGTGCCCACAAAGTACCCTCTAAAACCATTTCAGCTGTGGACACGTGCCTAAAGCAGCTCTGACTTCACTGAAGAAGGAAGATAGCACCACAAATCCTCTGTGTACCTGCCTGGCTGCAAGGCACCTGAATGAACCATTACTGTACCTTGCTAAACAGCATCAGGACACTTTCTCAGGCAGCAGGGATTTGACTCAGCAGCCAACGATCCAGCTGTATTCCCAGAATCAGCATATTCATGTATTCTCAACTACCACAACCCTAGCATTAACCCTCCAGCCACGCAAACTGTGTTATGCCTGCCAGCTGTTGCCAATGGCCCAAAGGAATCGTTTATTTCCTTTCTGGCTTTGAACAGACCACAACAGAGCATTGACAGTGAAGAATCTCTCTGCATACATTGCATCTCTCTACTCCTGCCAAGCATCTTGTCATTCCAGCAAGCTGGAAGAGTAGCCAAATTAAATCAAAGCTGAGACATCCTCAAAAACGTGCATCTGGTCTGTAAGGCTCTTTTCCAGCACTCCTTAATTTTTCTTTTATCAATATCCTAGTCTAAGGTCAGACAAAAGTCAGATTAAGGCAGTGATATGAAACTGATTCTCCCAATCAGCAAAAGCAAAATCCACTCTCCTGTTTGCCATAGTTATCTTTTTGACCAAGACAGAGCCTTCCTGACACTCAGGTGGCCGAAGCTGAACATTAAGTACCTCTGGAGATGAAATCAATGATTATCAGTAAGCCACATTCTACAAACTGATCTTTGTCACGCCTTGTAAAGGAGGAGGGAGTCAATGTCACCCAGTTTATTAATTCCACAGCTGAATTTGGAAAGAGGGTGAAAATTCCAACTTGTTACAGCTGCTGCACAGCCAACATCCACCACATCCAAGCCTTTTGCAGTGGTCCAAGACCATGATATATGCAGGCTACTTTATTTGTCCTCCAGCCTCAGTTCTTCCACGAGCAAACCTCCTGAATTTTCTCATAGAAAGGGCACAGGACAATAACAGTAAAGAAAGAAAACTTTGCAATCAAGTGAGGCTTGACAGCAGGCCTGTAATATCAGAAGAAATATTAGTAGCTAGAAAATAGTAACATACAGAGTATTATTATCAGGAAAGCATATTAATATATAGCATTCCAGAACTCCTGGAATCAAATCATGAGGTTTGAGAGCAGCAGGCCTGCAACAGCAGAAAAAATAGTACCTAGAAAATATGAATATCTGAAAGTACCAACAGCAGGAAATAGTAATATACAATATCCCAGAACTTCTGTAATCAATAATGAGGTTTGATAGCAGTGGGTCTGCAGTATCAGACAAAATATATAATATTATATACTAAAAATATATTTTATATATAATTAGATAGATATAATNCAGGAATTGATAGCAAGGTTTTGATAGCGGTGAGCCTGCAGTATCAGGAGAACAGAAGAACAGAAAGCAGGAAAGCTGTAAAACAATGAGGGGGCCGGAGGGGACGGAAGGAACAAAGCTGTGCCCCCCACCCCGGCCCTAGGACATGCCGTGGGACAGAGAAGCGGAGATCACCCCGCGGGTCGCGCCCGCACGCCGCCATCTTAGGCAGCCGCCGGCAGCCACACAGCGCCGGGAGCCTCCCCTCCCGGCGTCAGGAGCCCCTCAGACCGCGAAGCCTGGCCCTTCCCGCTCTCCGCCCGCCTCTTACTCGCTGCCCCAAGCGCTCCGAGCAGCAGCNATGAATTGGAGAAAAACAAAATTACATTTGGAGAGTTACAAATAGAAATTACAAGGCAGATACAAAATCCATAGCGAACTCCCTTGAATTTTCCCCAACCCCAAACTAAATCTATCATCCTCAGTCCTCCAATCCTACACACACACACACACACACACACACCCCATGCCTCTGCCATCCAAGAGGCCTAAGCACAGCCTCTGGAGGCCCCAAACCAGGTCCACTCCTTACATGTTTGTCCTGATAAAGCAGCTCCAGCCAGACACAAGGCTGGAGGGAGAGGAAAGGAGAACGAACTGGCCTGGTCCTGAGTTTATGAAGAGATAGCAGAACTACGGGATTGAATAATAATCTTCTAGTCCCTAGAGGCTTTTTTTAACCTTATAGTTCCCAACCTGGGACACCCTGTCCGGGCAGCGCCTGTCAGGGCAGCCTCTGTCAGGGGAGCGCCCGTCCGGGCGGCCCCTGGCTGTCAGTGCAGCGTCTGTCCGGGGAGCGCCCGTCCGGGCGGCCCCTGGCTGTCAGTGCAGCGTCTGTCCGGGCAGCCCGTCTGTCAGTGCAGTGCCTATCAGGGCAGCCCCTGTCTGTCAGTGCAGCGCCTGTCCGGGTAGCCCCTGCCTGTCAGTGCAGTGCCTGTCCGGGCAGCCCCGGTCTGTCAGTGCAGTGCCTGTCCGGGCAGCCCCTGTCTGTCAGTGCAGTGCCAATCAGGGCAGCGCCTGCGGGCGCGCTGTCTTTGCGTGCCGGCTAAAGGCTGTGTCACTCTGCTCAGTGGCGATAAGGAACCTGCCCTGGGATAAGTAACGCCTGGGCTCACGGAGCGGAGCTGCAGTTAAATTGGCTTCGCTTAACGTGTTGAATGTGGCAACGTTTGCTTTTTGTCACTCCTCTGACTTCTCCAGCTAACCTCCTCCTTCCGCAAACCAGAATTGCAATCGCTCTGCCCGCAAACACGGAGCGGCAGGAGATGACTTTAACTCAGTAGAGATTGGAGTCTAAAATGGCATTTTGTGTTCGCGTCTAAAGCGTTTAAGAAAGTAAATCTCCGAGGGTAAATTAGCAGCAGCAATGCTCCGCCGAGTTTATTGCACTGCAGCTGGCAGTGCCTACACACTCCAAGTGATTAAATTTAACTGACTGCCTTCTAGGTGACATTTCCCCACTCAGCCTTTTTATAACATGGTTAATTGAACATTAAAGACCAAAAATAATAGCAAATCTTTCTTGTAATTCTAACAGCAAGATGCTGGGCTTCTGGATCCGAGAGAATGAAGAGGAATGGAGGTGGCTTATGCAGGGAAAAGAAAGGCTCTTTAACCCAAAAGTAGCAAGGAAAACCCCACAGACCTTACCCTGCTCAATGAACTGTCATGAAATCCCTACCTTCAGAATACTTACACCAAGCTGTCTGCAGACACCAAGTCATAACAAGCTCTGCTCCCAAACCACTTCATGCAGTCCATGAACGATCCCTCTGAAGTGCAATCTCAAATGGTAAGGATGAAATAGCAATGCAAGACTAATTAGGAACTGTTGTACCTCAAAAGAACTTGGGGGTATTCAAAGCGGTTTTTTTTTCTTCCTAGTCTTCATTTAAGGTACAGCTGTAAAAGTGCCAAATTCACTTTCAGCTCCTGAATGATGTATTTCTAGTTCTTGTGGCTGAGGAGGTAATGAATCTGAACGTTGGTAAATACGAAAATGTAGCAACCCCAGGCACAAAGCCAGGCTGGGGCAGAGTGGGCTGAGAGCAGCTCTGAAGAAAGAGCCTTGGGGGTGTTGGGTGCTGAGCAGCTCCCCAGGAGCCAGCAGTGCCCTCCTGCAGCCCAGCAGGCAGCTGTGTGCTGGGCTGGAGCCAGAGGAGTGTGGGCAGAAGGCAAGAGAGGGGATTGTGCCCCTTGGCTCTGCTCTGCTCTGCTCAGACCTCACCTCCAATCCTGCCTCCAGTGCTGCTGTCCCCAGCAGGACACAGAAATGTTCAAGTAAAGCCAGAGACGCCCACAGAGATGATCCAAGGGCTGGAGCAGCTAAGCTGTGAGGACAGGCTGAGGGAGCTGGGGGGGTGCAGCCCGGAGAAGACTCCAGGGGTACTTTAGAGCCTCTCAACAGCTGAAGGGATCCTGCAGGAAGGCTGCAGAGGGACTTTTCATAAGGGTGTCTAGACACAGGGCAAGTGGGAATGGATTGAAGCTGAGGGAGAGCAGGGTTAGACTGGATCTTAGGAAGTTCTTCACTAAGAGGGTGGTGAGAGTCTGGAACAGGCTGCCCAGGGAGGTTGTGGCTGCCTCCTCCCTGGGGGTATTCAAAGCCAGGTTGGATGAGGCCTTGAGTCTACCTGAGAGGCATTCCTGCCCATGTCAGGGAGGCTGGAGTAGATCTCTGAGGTCCTTTCCAACCTAAGCCACTCTTTGGTTCTGCCAGGGTATTTCTGCTTTGCTAACCACAGAGGCATGCTTCCCACCATGGGACATCCAGAGAGACACAGCAAGACAGATGTGTTTCAGCAGTGAGAGAGATCAATACTTCTGTGCTGAGAGTGCTTCAGCTTCCTCATTATCAATCAATGAACATTTTGTAGACCTCCCTCTCTAAACTGACACTCAAAATTCAGCCACTAGCCAACTACTATTATAGTGTGAAATAAAAGACAACTGAGATGCCAGAAGGTAATTTAAATATTTAGAACTTAGCAACACTGTCATAGTAAGGAATTATTACTAAATAATAATTGTTAATAAAGGCAGACATTGTTATAGTGGGAAGGTATCTTTGTGTCATAAGGACACAGGATTCTAATAAAAGACTCTTTTTTTAAGTGTCCATTGCCAAGCTGTAGATGCTCATTTGAGCAGGAGAGGGAAAAAAAATAGAGTAATATGACAAAGATTGCATTATACAAGAAAATTAAAATCACTTCATTATAAACTCTTATTGCTCTGTTAATTTCAAATAATACAAAACTATTAATTATATGAAAAGAAAAAACAAAACAAAACCCAAACCCAAAAAATAAAACCTCCCCAGAATTTTGGTAATTAGCAGAAGGTTTTGCTTTCTTTAATTGCTTCCATTAGAGCCGTTTGTTCATTTTATTAACAGCAGATGCAATAACACAAGGCTAAAAAGAAACATGCAGTACACGACCAATCTTTAGTTTGCAAAAAAACAATTAGTGAATGCACAAGGAACTCTTTCCCCCCCTCCCTCAACTTCATTTTGAAACAGGGAAAAGGGAAGGAAGGAGAACCCCAACTTAATGCTGTGCAGCACCAGTAGAAAGTCAGTAGACCTTGGACATTCCTGTATATCAAAACCCTTTTGTCTGTGTCACTGGACAGGCCAAGTGTACAAGATTGTCCTGTTCTTGGTTCGTATTTACAATGCTTTGTAGTCAATAAAACATCTGAACAGTATTTAAAAATTGCTTGTAATTGATAAAAGTATTGCAGAAATTTCTACCATTTACTTCTTTGATGCAGACAGAAGGAAGTTCTGTGTAAAACTGTCCACGTTCACCTGGAGAACCGACAGAGGAAGGAGCCATCCTCAGACCTCAACCATTGGAAGGCAGCTGTCATTAAACATTCCAAGATCCTCAGTTGCCATTTGCTTCTGAAAAGTGAAGTGTTCCAGTAAGAAAACTCAGGGTGTAAACTACCACGGTTCTGAGATCAGTAGAAAATCTCCCACAGCCTATTTACCGACGAGGAGAAGGACTTGGTAGGAAAGCGCTAAGCTGTGGTGAAGTCTCGACAAGACCCACGGACAAAGCACTTCTCAAACCTCCACCATTTCAGCAGCTCGTCGTGTTTCCAGTTTCAACTTCCTACAGTGCTATAATACAACAAATGAACGCTTAAGACCTTCTTAGAATTTTAAAATCCAATTTATTTCCACATCTAAAGCCTCTTGGAAAAAAAAATGGAACCAAGTAACATTGACTTCTGTCGTCTAAGAGCTGAGAAATAAACCAACCAAACCCACGCACTGTGCTTTAATCTCCAAATAATTAGGTAGCCAAAATTAAGGAAAAAAAAAATAAAATAGAAAAGTAAAAAGAAACAAAAAAATTTAAAAAAAAAAAAATATTGCACAGCCACATTACCTAGAAAGTAAAAGTTGATGTTAAAAAGCCCTAAGTGTGGATGATATAAATTATCTTCCATATAAAAAGTATAAATATCTCTTAAAATACAGCTGCAGCTAGACTTTAATACCACACGTTATTTGATTCATCTGTTAATGAGGTAATAAACCAAGGGTTTGTTTCGGTTTTGTTTTCTCTACTGAAAATATTTGAGGGCAGCAACCAGAAAGAATTTCTCTAGGAAGATTTCCGAATCCAGGACAGCGATGTGCGCGGCTCTGCCTATCAGAGAGTCTGCGGTGTTGGGCAGCGCGTTGATCACGTTGTAGCGAACCAAATTGCACTCCTTCTTCTGAAGAACTGGCAGGAGCAGGTTCTGGATCATTTCAGCATAAATTGGTCCTAGAGAGGAAGAAGAAGAAAAAGTTGGACTGTGTGAATTCCCAGGAGTAAATAATGCTTCACAGAATCACAGAGGTTGGAAGAGACCTCCAGAGATCATCGATGCCTCCTGCCTGGGGGTTTTCAAGGCCAGGTTGGATGAAGTCTTAAGGAGCAGGGTCTAGTTGAGAGGTGTCCCTGCCCTGGAGAAGAGAAGGCTTTGAGGAGACCTTGGAGTAGCCTTCCAGGATCTGAAGGGGGCTACGGGAGGGCTGAGGAGGGACTATTGACAAGGTCTTGTAATGACAGGATGAGGAAGAATGGGTTTGAACTGGCAGAGGGGAGATTGAAACTGGATGTTAGGAAGAAGTTCTTTGCAGTGAGGGTGGTGAGACACTGGCACAGGTTGCCCAGAGACGTTGTGGCTGCTCCCTCCCTGAAGGTGTTCAAGGCCAGGATGGATGAGGCCTTGAGTGACCTGTCCTAGTGGGAGGTGTCCCTGCCTATGGTGGGGGTTGGAACTGTCTGAGCTTTGAGGTCCCTTCCAACCTTACCATTCTATGACTCTATGATATCTAAGGTCCCTTCCAACCTAAGCCATTCTATGATACTATGATCTCTAAGCCACCCTAGGATTCATTACCTGATTGTTTATCCTTTAAAGCTGTTTTACACATCTCAATGCGAGCTGAGTGATAAGGAACATAACGATCCTGCAGAGATCCTACCAACACAATGTTCTTGAAGTAATGAAGACCTACAGAATAGGAAGAAAAGGTATCCATTAGAGCAAATCCTATGACAATTAGTACAAAATAATTAATATATTCCAGTATGATTAACATAGCCTAATAGAATTAACATAGCCTAATAGAATTAACACATTCTAATATATGAATATAATTTATATAGAAATATAATGTATATGGAAATAGAATCCAAAAAGATAATTTATATAGAAATATAACTTATATGTATTGTATTATTGTCTATGTTATTATAATTAATAATTTTACAGCTGAAATTTGGCACCAATTTATTACAAGATCTTGCACTAAAAGGCAAAACCTCCCAATTGCATTCAGCAAAGGTAGACAACAACAGGATGTTTGCTTCCTTTTGGCTGCACATATTGCAATAAATAGAGGCACGATCCAGCTGTGATGTTTCCCATTTCATAGAATCACAGAATGGTTTGGGTTGGAAGGAACCTTCAAGATTATCTAGTTCCAACCCCTCTGCCATAGGCGGGGACACCCTGTACTAGCCCAGGTTGCTCAAGGCCTCGTCTAGCCTGGCCTTGAACACCCCCAGGGAGGAGGCATCCACAACCTCCTTGGGCCACCTATTCCAGAGTCTCACTACCCTCATATTGAAGAACTTCTTCCTCAGTTCCAGTCTAACCCTGCTCTGCCTCAGACTCAAACCATTCCCTCTTGTCCTGTCTCTAGACATCCTCATGAAAAGTCCTTCTGCAGCCTTCCTGTAGGATCCCTTCAGCTACTGAAAGGCAGCTCTAAGGTCTCTCATCTTACATCAGTGAAATCTCATCACCAAAGCAATGCAGAAATATGCACCACACATTCATTTCAAAGACAAAATTCCCCCCTCTGATTTAGATTGGATGTTAGGAACATAGGAATTTAGATTGGATGGTNATACAAACTCTATTTTAATAATTTTCAGACTTTAAGACCATTTTGATGCTCAGGTTTGTAGCACCGAGCTCTGCTTCTCAGGTTTCCAAACATCACTTTATAGAACCCACTGGAACTCAGCAAAAGGAAGCAGAAATTTCTTTGGAGGAATACCACAGCAGAACATTTTCTATCATGCTGGACCCTCTTCATTAGTCATTGAGATTAATTAATCCCAGATAATCTTCCTTCCCTCCTCAAGCAAAACAAAAAAGCAGGCAAGCAAGCCCTCAGAAGCCTCAAGAATGTCTTTGTGTGTTGATTCAGTTCTCAGAGAAATAGATATTGATTAAATTGCAATTTATTAGCAGGGAAAGAGAAGAGTCATTTAGACTTCAGCATCTAGCATTTATTATCTTGGCATCTTCTAAAATCTTCAGAGCTTGAAATACAGAAGAAGATTATTGTATAAAAAAGGACATTTTGTACAGTCTTTAACTATTTATTACAGAAATCTTTGCTTTTCTGGATTACACTTTGAGAGCTTTACCTTCAATTAACTGAAAGTCATTTGCTGGTGATGATATAAAACAGCAAACAGCCCTCCCTGCCTGCATCCTGCAAAACTGCACTTTCTAAAAGCAAAATCACTTTGGGATGATTCCGGTCAGGTTCAGGCACAGATTCAAATATCTGAAAGAAATTGTTCTCAGACACTGGAAGGGGTTGCCCAGAGCAGTTGTGGACACCTCATCCCTGGAAGTGTTTAAGATCAGGATGGATGTGACCTCAGAGATCATCTACTCCACCTCTCAACTAGATTTGATTGCCCAAGCCCTCATTCAACCTGGCTTTGAACACCCCCAGGGAGGAGGCAGCCACAACCTCTTTGGTAACCTATTCCAGAGTCTCACCACCCTCATACTGAAGAACTTCTTCCGAAGATCCAGTCTAACCCTGCTCTGCCTCAGCCTCAAACCATTCCCTCTTGTCCTGTCTCTAGACATCCTCATAGAAAGTCCTTCTGCAGCCTTCCTGTAGGATCCCTTCAGCTACTGAAAGGCAGCTCTAAGGTTTCATCTTACAACAGTGAAATCTCATGCCCAAAGCAATGCAGAACTGTGTGCCACACATTCATTTCCAAGACAAAATTCCCCCCTAAAGTGACAGTAGTGAAAGAAGACTTTACCTGTGTTAACAAGAGCACTGCTGTTGTAGAGGGTACCGAGGTGTGGTCCAGACAGAGACAGGAAGGTATGGAGTTTGTTGAGGTAATATTTAAATCGAGGTCTTGTGAGCACTGAACGGATTATTAAATTACCTAGAGAGTGTCCAATAAAGCNCTCAAACCATTCCCTCTTGTCCTGTCTCTAGACATCCTCATGAAAAGTCCTTCTGCAGCCTTCCTGTAGGATCCCTTCAGCTACTGAAAGGCAGCTCTAAGGTCTCTCATCTTACATCAGTGAAATCTCATCACCAAAGCAATGCAGAAATATGCACCACACATTCATTTCAAAGACAAAATTCCCCCCTCTGATTTAGATTGGATGTTAGGAACATAGGAATTTAGATTGGATGGTAAAGTTCTTTACCATGAGGGTGGTGGAACATGTAACAGGTTGCCCAGGGAGGTGGTTGAGGCCCCATCCCTACAGATATTCAAGGTGAGGCTTGACAGGGCTCTGGACAACCTGATCTAATTGAGGATGTCCCTGCTGACTGCAGAGGGGGTTGGACTGGATGACCTCTGGAAGTCTCTTCTATGATTCTAATTATTTCTAGGTTCCCTGGTCACATTTCTATATGGTGGCTTGCAAGGACCCCCCCTCAAAGCAAGGACCCCCAAAGCTTACCTGCTTTTTTACTGAGTTTGTATAGGAAGGTTTGGCGTGGATCTGAATGGTCTCGACAGGTCAGCTGCAACAAAGACCCAGACTTCTTCCATTTCTGCATAAACCACAGTCCTGCATTGTTAGGTACAACATCAGTATAGAGCCAGCACACAACATGAGACTCATTCAATATGAGTCAAGAATGTAAAGTTCATATATTTAGCCTCTGAGATGTTATTTGTTTTCCCTGTCAGCACTGTCAAGCCCAGAACTATTCCATTTTGGTTCCTGTTTATACATCAAGCATGAGGGGCAATATCTCCATGTCTGCCTACTACTCTTGCCAAGAGTGACAACACACAACTATGTGAGCCACAAGGCAATATACAAACTCTATTTTAATAATTTTCAGACTTTAAGACCATTTTGATGCTCAGGTTTGTAGCACCGAGCTCTGCTTCTCAGGTTTCCAAACATCACTTTATAGAACCCGCTGGAACTCAGCAAAAGGAAGCAGAAATTTCTTTGGAGGAATACCACAGCAGAACATTTTCTATCATGCTGGACCCTCTTCATTAGTCATTGAGATTAATTAATCCCAGATAATCTTCCTTCCCTCCTCAAGCAAAACAAAAAAGCAGGCAAGCAAGCCCTCAGAAGCCTCAAGAATGTCTTTGTGTGTTGATTCAGTTCTCAGAGAAATAGATATTGATTAAATTGCAATTTATTAGCAGGGAAAGAGAAGAGTCATTTAGACTTCAGCATCTAGCATTTATTATCTTGGCATCTTCTAAAATCTTCAGAGCTTGAAATACAGAAGAAGATTATTGTATAAAAAAGGACATTTTGTACAGTCTTTAACTATTTATTACAGAAATCTTTGCTTTTCTGGATTACACTTTGAGAGCTTTACCTTCAATTAACTGAAAGTCATTTGCTGGTGATGATATAAAACAGCAAACAGCCCTCCCTGCCTGCATCCTGCAAAACTGCACTTTCTAAAAGCAAAATCACTTTGGGATGATTCCGGTCAGGTTCAGGCACAGATTCAAATATCTGAAAGAAATTGTTCTCAGACACTGGAAGGGGTTGCCCAGAGCAGTTGTGGACACCTCATCCCTGGAAGTGTTTAAGATCAGGATGGATGTGACCTCAGAGATCATCTACTCCACCTCTCAACTAGATTTGATTGCCCAAGCCCTCATTCAACCTGGCTTTGAACACCCCCAGGGAGGAGGCAGCCACAACCTCTTTGGTAACCTATTCCAGAGTCTCACCACCCTCATACTGAAGAACTTCTTCCGAAGATCCAGTCTAACCCTGCTCTGCCTCAGCCTCAAACCATTCCCTCTTGTCCTGTCTCTAGACATCCTCATAGAAAGTCCTTCTGCAGCCTTCCTGTAGGATCCCTTCAGCTACTGAAAGGCAGCTCTAAGGTCTCATCTTACAACAGTGAAATCTCATGCCCAAAGCAATGCAGAACTGTGTGCCACACATTCATTTCCAAGACAAAATTCCCCCCTAAAGTGACAGTAGTGAAAGAAGACTTTACCTGTGTTAACAAGAGCACTGCTGTTGTAGAGGGTACCGAGGTGTGGTCCAGACAGAGACAGGAAGGTATGGAGTTTGTTGAGGTAATATTTAAATCGAGGTCTTGTGAGCACTGAACGGATTATTAAATTACCTAGAGAGTGTCCAATAAAGCTATTTAAAGAGAAGGGAAAAAAAAAAAAAACCAGAGGAAAATAAAACTGGTGTCATAAAATGCTGGAAGAGCAGAGGAAGAACATTATCAAGTTTTCATTCAGCAGCCTCTATTTCAGGTGACACAAAACACAGCTTGTTCACATCTCCCAAACTGCTTGCAAACATGCTTCAGAGCTCCTCTACAATTATTTTACACATCACTTTTGTAAAGCTATTGAAAACAAACTCTCCTTCCACCTGCATCTCCCACTCAAACTCCAGATGATTTCTGAGTGTATATTCCACTCAAACCAGAGATTGTTCAGCCTGGAGAAGAGAAGGCTCTGGGCAGACCTAGTAACAACCTTCCAGTACTTGAAGGTGGTCTACAAGAAGGCTGGAGAGAGATTGTTTACAAAGGCCTGCACTGACAGGATGAGATGGGCAAAGGCTTCCAACTAGAGCAGATTGAGATTGGATGCTAAGAACAAGTTCTGCACCAGGAGGTTGCTGGAACACTGCAGCAGGTTGCCCAGGGAGGTGGTTGATGTCCCATCCCCAGAGATATTCAAAGTGAATCTGGACAGGGCTCTGGACAACCTGATGTAGTTGAGGATGTCCCTGCTGACTGCAGGGGGTGGTTGGACTTGATGACCTTTGGAGGTCACTTCCATCCCAGACCATTCTGTGATTATTTCTGGATTTCTTTCTCTTAGCAGCAAGGCTTCAGGAAATATTTGATGAGTTATGCTATGAGTGTATAAATGAGTACTTTGGTTTGTGCTGGCACTCAGTACGAGTACCAGCACTGTGTGAGAGTCACTGAGACAGCTTAGTGGAGAAGGATTCCAAAAGTAATCCTCTAAGGAGAAATACCATTCCTTAACTGGATCTGATTACTTTAAAATAGAAGCAACATCTCAAATCTGCTTAACAGCTGGACCAAGATAAGTGATGATCAGTTTGAGGGAGGCAACTGAAAAGCAGCTGCCTGCCAGTAGAATACTACATTTAGTTGTATCTCCAGGGGGCAGATGGATGGGACTCCAGCCTTGTGTTTCTAAGAGTAATTATTACTTCATCTGAGGTGCCTACCATCAAACTTCCAACTCTGCATAAAGGGACACCACAACATTGCAGCACTGCTTACAGATCCCTGCTGAGGTAAGGACCACAGCATCCTAGGCTCTGTCTTAAAGAAGATGTAGTAGAGACAAGACTCAAAATCTGAAGGAAAAAAAAGTGTCTTCCTGTCTTAAGAATGTAATCTTAGGAAACAGAAAGAACAGCCAAAATCTATAGCAGATCTAGTAGAAGGTGTCCCTGCCCATGGCAGTGGGGTGGAACTAGATGATTTTGAGGGTCTCTTCCAAGCCAACTCATTCTATGAATCCATTGTGGCTGGATTATCTCCATGTTGCACTTTTATACCCCTAAGATCACCTGCTCTATGAGACTAAATTCACCAACCAAAAAACAGTTGAAACAAAGCTGCTACTGATTGCTTCAAAAAGGGTTGTGAAAGTGCAGGACAAAACCATGTCAGACAGATACCTGCAGTGGTGAGCTGCAGCTCCCAACAGCAGGTGGCAATGCTGTCAGTTCTGGAATAGCAGAGACCAATTCAGACACTGAAGTACCAGAATGATACTGGAGGGTTTCTGTGGCACAACTCTACTTGTTCAGATCACAGCAAACCCTCATTCTTCTGTGCTAACAAATGCAACCTGCTGTCCAACCATCCAAACTCATGGAAGAAAGAATTAATTAAAATACCCCTCAAAAGCCACAATCAAAGAGGTGCCGAAACAATGAGCAGTTTTAACACCTACATAGCACTACCAATGACTTCCTTTTCTTTGTGAGCCAATTACTTAGGGAAGAGAATGTCCAGTTGCATAATCCCACTGAGGATGAAGTCCACTACAGGTCACCAGAAAACTAGCTAAGACCTGACATGGGGAAAACAGCTTTTGAAAACACTCTAAGAGCACGTGCTTTATTTCCTAGCTGTGTCATGAGCTGGAAAGGCTTCCATCCTCACAGTACACAAAACCTGAATGGGTATGGCTGGGCCACAAAGATGATCAGAGGGCTGGAGCACCTCTCTTACAAAACAGGCTGAGAGAGTTGGGGCTGTTCAGCCTGGAGAAGAGAAGGCTTCAGGGAGACCTCATAGCTGCAAATCACTATCTGAAGGGGGGGTACAAGAAAGCTGGGGAGGGACTTCTTACAAAGGCTTGGCAGTGATAGGATGATAGGGAATGGATTGAAGCTGGAGGAGGGCAGATTTAGACTGGAGATTTACAGTGAGGGTGGGCAGACACTGGCACAGGTTACCCAGGGAGGTTATGGATGCCTCTTCCCTGGAGGTGTTTAAGGCCAGGCTGGATGAGGCCTTGAGCAACCTGGGCTAGTGGAGGTGTCCCTGCCCATGACAGGGTTATAGAATTAAATGATGTTTAAGGTCTCTTCCAACCCAAACCATTCTATGAGTCTGTGAGGAAGCACTGGCCAGCAGCTCCTTCCATGCAGTGCTGAGCTCTGCCTTAACCCCACCAACAGGGCTGGCAGAGCTTACAACCCTGTGCAGTCTTCTTTAAGTGGGAATTTCCTTCTTTTCTCCTTGTCCTCCACCCCCCTCCCTGAATTTCTCTTTCCTATCTCTCTTTGGACCTGAGCCTGACAGTTTCAGCAGAAGGCAGGGCTCTAGTTTGATTTCTCTAAGTGGCACAGAAGGGACCTCACCTGATTTTTGCAAGGGTCAGGTTATAGATTTGTATATACTGGATGATTTCATCCAGAAGGCGATCTGTCATGGAATCAAAATCAGCAAAGGTATCGTTCTGCAAAACAAAAGAAGCAAACAGCCAATAACTCTGTTTCCTGCTGCAGCAACACACAGCCTGCATTCACTCTGAATTCTTATTCCCCACTGTTCTGATCACCAGCACACAAACACAAGCATCCACATTACAAACACTACAGCCAGCTATTGTATTTTTTTTCCCCTGCATTTTTTCCTTCTTGGAACATGGAATAAAGTGATACCCATTGTACTCTGAGACCCATTTTCTTCTAATACAGCAAAACAAACCTTAACATTACACAGTCAACCTCACTCCTAAGCTTTCCTCTATACATAACCTTATCTGCAGTGAAACAGAAGAGCAAACTGCACATTCACAACTAAATCATGCTGCCCATGGAATAAAAATGAGACAACTGCTGCAACAGCAGAAGGAATCTATGTTAGCACTGTTTATTCCAAACCAAACAACCCTGTAAAGCCTTATTCCCACTTCATAGCTGAGTCTCTACAGTCATTACCAGTTAGACATTAAAAAAGAGGTAGGCAAAGGCTGCCTAAAACATCTCAACACAAGCTCCAAAGGATCTGTGCTAAAATCTGTTGTGTCCAACATATTGATAAATGAGCTGGCAAAGGGAAAGAGGAGGTGTGAGATGTCAGAGTTTGTAGATGAACCCAAATGTTCAGGATAGTCAAAGCCAGAACTGACCAGAATTTGAGAAGAATCTTCTTGTACTCTATGTCTGGGTGATAAAATGACAAGAAATGCACATCAGGGAGAACCAGCCCTGAACATAGCTGCATTCTCTCTCAGCTGTCTTAGGAAAGCAAGGGATGGACAGAAAATAGCAGGGTAGCACTTTCTAAGTCTATAGTGCACAAGCACCTTAAAATGCTGTGTCTAGTTCTGATCATCCTATTTTCCATGACAAGAAGTTTGAAAGTGGGCAGGGAAGGACTTCCTGGATGGCCACGAACTGTCTCACATGGGATCCTGAGTAACAGTGGATGGACTAAGTCTCCCTCAGCTGCCTCCTGAGGGAGAAATTATACCTATTTAGAAAATACTTCATTAACTGAAGTGCAAACAGGGAATGATTGACTAATTTTCTCCAACCCAGGCTTTAGAGGGATTAGTTGAAGCGTCCTTGTTCGCAGCTGAGTTACTGAGGTGTATGAACTGTAGCATTAATCCCAGCTGTATGCTGTGAAAACTGGAAGTGAAAACTTCCAGGGAGAAAAGTCCAGCCAGTAGCTACTAGGCCCAATGCTCTCAATGGAATTGCCAAATCAGAAAGTTTCAGAACAGTTGACTCCCAAACCCCCCAGGGCTGGGGAGCAGAAAGCACGGCTTAGTGCCTGCCCAGTCTGTGTCACAAAGCATTCCAGCAGTGATCCAGAAAAAGGCTAAATGAACCTTTTTGCTGGAGCTCCTGAAGAGCCTCTTTGGTCTAATCCATCCCTGAAGCACACCTAATACACACCCAAAGCCTAAAAAATGCTCTTCTATTATGTTTAGCTCGTCTGACAACCATAAAATTGACCAAAGTTGCCAGCAGCAGAGTGAGAGCAGACCAAGAAGCAGGTATTTTGTATCTCTCAGATGATGTGAAGGAACACCTCTGCCTTCCTGCCACACCACTTCTCACCAGCCTCATTTCCACCATTAACACAAAAAGGATTTTATCCCCACTCCTAAGTGACTACTGAGAACTCAGGAGACAGCAGCACACACATAAGGAAATGGCACCAATAAATGTCACTCCTTAGATCTTTCCCTTCAACACCACTCTTAAGCTTTGCAATGATTTTAATGCAAGCCACAAGATCAATCAAATCCAATCGTGGACTCCGTGAGAGAACAATGAGCAGAGAGAGCAATGTGGTGAGCTGCCAGGTGACAGTGCCAGCGAAGAGCCACATCTGAAGGTGCGCACTGGTCACTGCTTTGCAGAGCTGAGGGTTTGTGGGCAAGTACCTGATTCCTTTCAGACATCAGGAAATCTATCCTCCCTCCAGGCAGCCCCAGCTCAATGTAAGTCTTCACCAATCTGAGATCTGCGCTGTTACCTTAACAGGAAAAACAATCAAGAGTTAGAAACAGTGAAGTGAACTTGCACTAAAAGCGCTTAGAAGACTCTAATGAACTTGCTTTGTATTTAAACACTGCTAATGATATCCTCAGCCCTAATTAAAATTCAGGAAGCTGTAAACTGCAAAGCCAAAAGCAGGGACAAAATGGGGCTGTAAAAATGACACTCAACACAGACATGGGTCTAGGAAGTCCTGTCCCTTTTTGTCTTAGCATCTCACAGATACACAGCACCCTGAACATTACAGTCCTGGAGTCCTCATTAATTGTGATAAAAGCCAATTAAAGAACTCAGAGCTAGCTTAAGGAGCAAGGAATTAGGGCAAGTTGTAGATATTTTAGTGGAATAAAAGGGCAGTGAGTTGTTAGCAAATAGATACATTTAGAGTGGTACCCAAGCCAACAAATGAGAGTATCTTTGGATGGAAGGGACCCTCAAGATCACTCAGTCCAACCTTTGTCCCACCACTGCCAGGTCACCACTAAAGCACATCCCTAGCATCCTGAAGATCTCTCTACAGCAATGATCTTGTATTCTTTTGATTCAAGAGCACCATTTCTGCCTTAATTAGAGAACAAGGGTTTGATGCAAATCTGTTAGCAATGGGACAGAACTTGTATGGAGAACTTAGCACTTCAGGCTGCCTTGACCAACCTGCCCTAGTGGAAGGTGTCCCTGCCCACACCAGTGGGCTGGAATTAGATCATCTTTAAGATTCCTTCCAACCCAAACCATTCTAAGATTCTATAATTCTATTGAGTTCTCAAGACCTTGGTCTAGTGGTCTAGTGGAAGATGTCTCTGCCCATACCAGGAGGCTGGAACTAGATGATCTTTAAGGTCCCTTCCAAGCCAAGCCATTCTATGATTTTACAATTCCAAGAGAAAATGGGTTTATGTGCATGAAAATTTTACTGAAGACAGATGTTACATAAACTCCTGAATTTAAATGATTCTGTGGAACAGGCTGCCAGGTGTAGCAGTAGAAAGTCAGATTCCCATTTCCCTCCAGTGACTATCTCAGAAAGGTTCCCTTCAGAGTTCAGATGACAAAAGCTAAACCCCAAGGGGTAACCTGAACTGCTGTCTCACTCAGTATCACGTTCCCCAGCCTACCATCCAGGCCATGGACACAGACTATAAGATGTATTCCTTCTTCTGAGCAGTCATCCTCTTCCATACTGAAATAAGGTATTGAAGAAGCCAGTTTGAAAACATCACTGTACATAAATCCAGGAAGTTTTAGTTGTTTCAATTCTTCTTTAGCCTGCAGGAAACTGGAACAAAACCATATTTATAATAAATCAAAATTTACTCACAGGGCTCTCCTAGGAAACAGTTTTCTACTTTATTTTTGCTTTGTCTTCTATGTAACTGACACAAAGGAGAACACATTTATCAATTTATTATCTTCAAGCCAGCTCCTCAAAATCTTTTTTACTGCAGCTTCCTACAGCCCTACCAAGATCCATCTGTCAAGCTCTACTGACTTCTCCACTTTGAACACCTCTGTGAACCCTGATGTGTTTCTGAAATCACTGAAAATCCTGGGTTAGTTCTGCTCTTTGCTTAACTGCAGCAACAACATTCCAGCAACAACCTCTTTGCTTAACTGTTGCTTTGCTTAACTGCAGCAACAACATTCCAGCAACAACATCTTTGCTTAACTGCAGCAACAACATTCCAGCAATTAAAGCCAACCAGAAGTCAGGGTAGAGATTTCCACCAATTTTTGATAATCCTTGTCAAACTTAAAACCTATTTCCTAGGTCAGCAGAGAGCTGGAGCCAGGGCTGTAACTGCTCACTAGAAGTCCCTCAGGTAGGCTGAAGAACTGATAACCTGATTCAGCAGAACCCAGATGCAGACCTCTGATCTTTTGCTTATTATCTAAGGATGTGCACTGTGTGGTTTCTAATAGCTGAGCTCCCCATGTGCTAGGAGTGCCTTGTGTTCCTCCTTTTCCTCCCCTTCTCAATTTTATTGGGTAGGACCTTCCTACCTCATTTACTGTGTATCAGCTTCCCTGCAGCACTTCAAACCTGATGCTTCTTCCCCTCCTTCTGTGTGCTCCCTGGCAGCCCCATGCTGTGTCCCATCCTCTCCTCCTATTCTACTTTTTGTTCTCTTTTTTCCCCACTTTTAGCTCATTCCTCACTAACTGGCAAGAGAGAGCCTCACTGAAGTCAGTCTCAACAGAAGCCACTGCAGGCAGTTGGTCTTATCACTGTGTAGCAGAAGTTCCTTAGTTTGTACTCAAGGTCTCTCTCCCGAGCTGAATGTACCAAGGTTGGTTCTCTGCAGAGCAGATGGTGCCCTCCCCAATCCCAGTTATCCCACACTCCAGGACACTCTGCTTTCCCCGAGGCCAAGTCCTTGATTTTACTCTGAGTTCTCTTTTAATGTTACAGAACAGCCTAAAAATAGTTCTCTGCTTTCCACCCCTCCCATTCCACACCAGTACCTACCCTCCAGCATTTCAGAAGCTACTTCTCTGTCCACTTTAACCTGTTTTACTCCAGCACTGCTCAAACCTTCCTCCTGTTCTCAGCTGCTTACCACTTTTTTTTTGTTGTTGCTTTTCTTCCTGTTTAATCTCTTTTCTAAGCTGCTTTCTGATAGCCACCTGCACTGCAACACATGAAGCTGCCAGACCTCCATGTCCACCCAGCTGCAGCATCCAAACTGCAGTGTCCTGTGTGTCAGAGCCCTGTGCTCTCTGTTGGCTGTCTGAAGTTAAGATTGAGAACCCATTGCACATCTGCTTCATTCAACTCATTATTTGGACAACCAGTTGCAGAATGGTTTTGGTTTTAAACTCAAAGCACATTTCCTTATGCTTACTATTAACATTAAACATAATTTTTGATGTTTTATGTTAATACATAAAACATCAAAAATAAAACATTGCTTTACCACCAAATAATTCTTTTTTTTTCCTGAAGGAACACAATGAACAAAAAAAATAAAGGTGTGCTTTACTTGAAGTTTGTCAAACCACATGGAATTATGACACCAGAAGGAAGGAGACCTTGGAGTGGCCTTCCAGGATCTGAAGGGGGCTACAGGAAGGCTGAGGAGGGACTATTGACAAGGTCTTGTAATGACAGGACAAGGATGAGGAAGAATGGGTTTGAACTGGCAGAGGGGAGATTGAAACTGGATGTTAGGAGGAAGTTCTTTGCAGGGAGGGTGGTGAGACACTGGCACAGGTTGCCCAGGGAGGTTGTGGAACACAGAATCACAGAATGAGATCAAAAAAGATCACATTCTGTGATTCTGTGCTCCACAACCTCCCTGGAGGTGTTCAGGACCAGGCTGGATGAGGCCTTGAGTGACCTGTCCTAGCAGGAGATGTCCCTGCCTATGGCACAGGGGGGTTGGAACTGGCTGAGCTTTGAGGTCCCTTCCAACCTAAGCCATTCTATGATTCTACGAATTGAGGGCTAAGACCCTTTCTGTCTGATCATCTAAAAGGTGATGCTGCTTGAGTGGGTGGAATCCAGGAGCCACATTCCTGGGGGCACTCTAACCATGTTGCTTTCCTGTAGCTACCTCCCTTCTACCAGCAACCCCCTTGGTTTAAAACAATCACTTACGCTAACATTTGAGGTTTTGGAGAGCTTTCATACCAGGAGGCAGACGAAGCTGAGCTGTAGGATGTGCTGCCTGGCTGCTGTGTAATTGCATCAGACTTACTCCGTGCAGAACAGATGACGTTGCAGGGAGAGTCTCTGAGGGCAGAGGGGAAGGACAGACAGCCAGGAGCACAGACAGGAGGCACACTCATTGCGTCTCGCAGGTGCCCACCATCGATCCTTTCAGATCTGAGAGCTCTGTCTTCTGCTGAGCTGTGATCCTGCTCAGCACTGGCAGCTCCATCTAACAGGCTGTAGTCTGTTTCTTCATAATACCCGTTTTCAATCATTTCTTGATCCTCCTCCTCGTCCTCCTCCTCCTCATCTTGCTGGGAAAAGCAAACCATTTGCTTTTCATATGCTTCCTTCTGAGGGCTAACAGGATTGCTGTTGTCCAGAGGCCAGATATCTGAGATGTCTGTGCTGCTTCGAGAGCCAAAATAGTTTTCCACAAGCCCCTGCTTTACTATGTCAGTGCTACTGGTTGGAGAAGGATTCTCTGCCCCAGTTTCACTTGGAGCTACTTCGGTTGTCTCCTTCTGCTCTAAGGGCTCACTATGTTTTCCTTCATTTGCTTTTCCAGCCTCACACACTGCACTTACAGAGGAAGAGCCTGAAATAGCAGACAGCTCCCCCACACAAGCAGCTCCCAAACTCAACTGAACTCTTCCTTCTGCAGCACGAGGGTCCCTTTCAGGACCCTGAGCAGCCTTGCAGGCTGCGCCAAGCTCTTCCTGCGGGCTGTAACTTTTCTCACAGGCAGATGCATCCTCAGCTGACACAGCTAAGCCTAAAGGATCTTTTGTTCCTGAGGGAGAGGAGTGTGCAGGCAGAGCTTTGTCCTCTGAGCGCCCTGACAGTGCAACGCACTCCCGCTGCAAAGCGCCATTGGTTGTTTTACCGTCAGGGCATTTTGGCAAGTCAACTGCTCCAAGGTCCAACACTGTTTTGCTGTCACTTAGCTGGCGCTCAGGTATGACAGAGATCTTTGAATTCTCATCAGGTGACAGCTCATCATCATCTGAGGGCAGGGAGTTGATGGATGTGAGGGATGATTGTATCTCGCTCACGGCGCTGGTGCTCTCCGTGCAGTGGCTTTCCAGCGCCGCTTTCGCAGCGCAGTCTGGCTTGAGTAACAGCTGAGGAAATGCTCTCTCCCCGTTATGTGCACTTTGCCCTTGAACGTTTTCAAACACCTGGTCAGGGTTGGGGTGAGTCGCAAAGGAACTTGGCTCACTTTCTACCCCTGAATCTGAAAACCTGGAGGAGGCACAGGTTATGCTGACGTCTGGTACCTTGGCGGCGTCGGTGCTGGCCACGAGCTGACTTTCTTTCATGGCAGGAGCAGCCTGGTGGCTCTTCACTTTGGTCAGGGGGTCACTGCCATGTGGGACATCTTCCTTTTCGAGCACTGCTTCCTGCTCTCCCGAAGTCAGTGTATTTCCAGAGTCCAAAGCCTGGACCTTTGGTACCTGCAGGGTCTCTCCCTGCGCTTCGTCTTGCGGAAGCTCGGCCCACGACCCAATGTGCACAGTGACCTTCTCCCCTTCATAGGGATCCTTAGGACTTGGTTTGACCTCGATTGTCCTGACTCCTGAGGGAGCTGGTTGTCCTCCGTGACAACCTTCAAGTGTAGCTCTGGGCTGCAGAGCACTATCTGCCTGTAGAGCTCCAGAGCCAGTCTGGGAGATGGTGAGTCTACCCAACCCAGCCACGCTTTCACAGTGCAGGGGACTAAGAGGACCTGCTTGGGCACCTTCAGTCTTGGCAGCCTTTTCCTCAGATCCAGATGGCAAAAATGGAAGTTCTCTTTGACTTATTTGCCTGCTGCAGGTCTTTGTATCACAAGGAAATGCACCTAATGCAGGGTCCAGCCCTTCACTGGCATTGGATGCAGTCCTGCCTTCTGAGCTTCCAGAGGCATCTTCCAGTGATGCGCTTTTCAAACATTTGTAGCCCACTAAGACCACAGAGTCCTTAGAGTTCTGTTTCACAACTTTTTTGGTGGTTTCAGGTTTCATCGTTTTCATGAGCTTAGTAACCTTAACTTTGGATTTATTTGCATCTTCGTTTTTCCCTTTCAAAGTTTTTGTTAGCATCTTCTCACTTTCTGGATGCCAAAGGTTGGAGGCAGCTGCAGGTCTCATTTTCAGTTCCGGGCTAGTAAAACCCGCGACAAAACTTTCTTCACCTTCAAATTTATCCAGTTTATTGGACTCTGACCTTGGAAGACTCTGAACTGCCAACCAGGGTACATCCACATCTTGCAGCCAGAAAGAAAAAAAGAAAAAAGATTACTTACAACAAGGTTATGCAGGTAACTGAAGCTAAAAACTACTGATTACAGAGCTCTAGCAAGCCCTCAAAACTCAAAGTAAAGAAACATTTCTCCCCTGCCTCTACTCCGTAAGGAGACCATATTCTGAGGTCCCCAGCTCAAGAGGGACAGGGAGCTACTGGAGAGAGTCCCAACAAAGGCTACAAGGATGATGGAGGGACTGGAACATCTGTCTGATGAGGAAAGGCTGAGAGGCCTAGGGCTGGTTAGTCTGGAGAAGGCTGAGAGGGGATCTGTCTATAAATATCTGAAGGGTGAGTGACAAGAGAAAGGGGCCAGGCTCTTTTCTGTGCTGCCCTGTGGTAGGACAAGGGGCAATGGATGTAAACTGAGGAGGAATGGATGGCAACATGAGGAGGAACTTCTTTGCTGTGAGGGTGCTGGAGTCCTGGAGCAGGTTGCCCAGAGAGGTTGTGGAGTCTCCTTCTCTGGAGACTTTCAAAACCCATCTGGATGTGTTCCTGTGTGCCCTGCCCTGGGTGATCCTGCTTTGGCAGGGGGGTTGGAGTCGACGATCTGTGGAAGCTGCCTCCAACCCCTACCATTCTGTGATTTCCTAGCAAATAAACATCTCCTTGGAGCCAGCAAGAAATACAAACAAAATTTACTCCAGACAGTCAGGTTTTACAGGGCTTTGTAACCTTCTCTTCAAAGAGAAAGCTGCACTGTGAGATGAGTTTACCTTCAGTGATTGAATCCAAATATCGATCTTCAAAGATGATAGGCAAGGAGTTCATATCTCCATCTAGTTCACTGCACTCAATAGGGAGGGGTGGAAGAGCACTGCAGAAGGAAGTGTTTTTGATGGCTGCACACATCTGTAGGTGACTCTGAGCACTGCAAAAAGAAGAAGAGTAGCCCTACATGAAAGCAGAACTGTTTCTTTTTACCCCAATGGGAATTAGCAGCAGTTTAATTCACTTTATGGGAAGCTTTTTCTAACAGTAAGCCTTGTAGTTAGTTAATAGTTTCTTCCATAACTGTAAGTAAAAGAGACTTCAAATCTATAGTTGCAATCTGAGTTTCTCTTTAACTTTTTATAGAAGTATTTTTGCAATACACTAAAACAGTCTCCAAGGTAAGCCTGGTGGATACTGTGCTACTTACTGTAGCTCCTGATAGGCAAGGGCAGCCTGCCTGGGATGCTCAAGGCAGAAGAATGCCTCTGCAAACCTGCGCACCTGCAAGAGCCAAAAAGGAAGTCAGAACTCATTTTGTGTCCCATGCACTCTGGGAAAATCCACCAGCACTCCTCCACAGCAAGGCTGCAACTTCTGTTTTCCCACAAGTTCAGAAAGAGTGGGAGGGAAGAGGATGCCACAGACAGCAGTAGTGCCTGAAAGGAGTGAGGGGGAGCGGTATGAAATTCAGCTGCCTGCTGAAAACTTGATCACCAAGAAATCAATCAATCAATCAATCATCCCATCAGGCTCATCTGAAACAGTAACACACACAAATATTATGAGCTATGAGAAGAAAGGGAATGTCTGAAGGACACTTGTGTGTGCTTGAGGATTACCTGCAGAAGTAGAAACCTGTAAGGCAGTCCCAAAGTAGGGAGAATTATGTCTCACATTTTCACTGAACATTTTCTAGCCCACAATAAACTACTGGGCAAAAAAAATTCCCTTTGTAATCTCTCATGTAATGATTTGAGTGCAAAGGACAAGGACCATAACCAAGTATGTGCAAATTATAAGCACTCCATTCAAGACTTAATTGTATGCCTGAGGTCAATAAACCAAACAATTCTAAACTGGTGCTCCAGTACCCGAAGGGGGCTACAAGAAGGCTGCAGAGGGACTGTTCGCAAAGGCCTGCAGTGGTAGGGCAAGGGGGTAAATGGTTTGAAATTAGAGGAGAGGAGATTTAGATTGGATGTTAGGAACAAGTTCTGCACCATGAGGGTGGTGGAACCCTGGAACAGGTTGCCCAGGGAGGGAGTTGAAGCCCCATCCCTGGAGATATTCAAAGTCAGGCTGGACAAGGCTCTGAGCAATCAGATCTGTCCTTGAACACCCCTAGGGAGGAGGCAGCCACAGCCTCCCTGGGCAACCTGTTCCAGTGTCTCAGCAACCTTGTACTGAAGAACTTCTTCTTCAGCTCCAGTCTAACCCTGCTCTGCCTCAGCTTCAAACCATTCCCTCCTTGGCCTGTCACCAGACACTCTTAGGAAAAGTTCCTCTCCAGCCTTCCTGCAGGTTCCCTTGAGGTACTGGAAGGCAGCCAGGAAAAGTTCCTCTCCAGCTTTAAGAGTTTCATGTTCTGGAGCTCCTACTTTTGCCTTTTTTCCCCCTAATAATAGAACTGGCAAAAGAGTCTCTGCTTTTGCTGACCAAAGAGTCTCTGCTTTCCTCCAGAAACCCTGTGTGGAGTTGGTGCAAACTCATGTGGGATTAGAATCTGTGTTCTTAAGCACTCCCCTGTGTTTTCCAAGCTGGCTTTTCTAGGCAGACTTTCACCTTCCAAGTACAAAAGATTTTGTCAGTGCTCATTCCAAACTTTTCCTCCAGAAAGAGAGAAGACTGTTCACAGAAACACAGAATGTGAGGGCTTGGAAGGGACCTCAAAAGATCACCCAGTCCAGCCTCTGTGCCAGGGCAGAGCACACAGGAACACATCCAGGCAGGTGTACAGAGGACACTCCACAATCTCTCTGGGCAGCCTGCTCCAGGGCTCTGCCACACTCACAAGGGAAAAAAGTCTTTCCTTCTGTTCCCATGGCACCTCCTCTGCTCCAGCTGGCACCCAGTGCCCCTTGGCCTGTCCTTGGCCAGCCCTGAGCAGAGCCTGGCTCTGTCCTCCTGGCACTGCCCTGCACATCTTTATCACAGCACTGAGGGCAGCCCTCAGATTCCTCTGCTCCCAGCCCCAGGTCCCTCAGTCTGTGCTCACAGGAGATGTTCCACTGCCTGCAGCAGCTTTGGGGCTCTGTGCTGGATTTTTCCAAGCAGTTCCCTGAGGCCCTTCTTGAACTAAGTGGCCCAGAACTGGCCACAACATTCCAGATGTGGCCTCACCAGATCAGAGTGGAATACAACAGAGAGAATTTTACAGGTTAAAAGATGTATTTTAAAACAACTGATGATGGGGAGCAGACTGATCACTCAGCTAAACTACCCAGTGAAAAATTAATAAAACAGTATCAGGAATATTGCCCAATTAGTAGATGTCTGTGGCTCAAGTCAAGAAAAGAGCATAAAGGTGTTTCCCAGGAGACAAGCAAAGTGCTTTGGACTTCAGAAGTGAGCATTCACATAAAGGAATTCTATGAAGATGAGATCTTTAGAATCCTGCCACGCTCTCCAACAGAAAAGGAAAGCTTGGGTTTTGTTTTTTTTGTTTGCAACAACCCTTGTTCACAATGAAGTAATTCTAGTGCCTTGGAAGAAAATCTCATTACCAGCTCCAGACAGCTCTTAGACTAATAGCAACAGTATAAAAGGAGTTGAAAGCAAGCTCCAAAAGCCCACATAAATCAGGATTATGGAGGAAAACAAGCCCCAAACAACAAACCAGCAGTAGGTGATTGTGTTTAATCACTGCTTAACTTACAGAAGGACAGAGGCACTGGCTGGGAGGCTGCTAAAGAGGCTCTGCAGAACCACAAGTACCAGCTGGTGCTGCTGACTCAGACTCTACCGACTTGGGCTGACTCCACAATGACTTTGCAGCAGGAAATTGTATCCATTACTTCTAGACAAACTGCCATGGAATATGTATGGAGTGCCTGCATCTTTACAGTGAGGGTGGTGAGGCACTGGCACAGGTTGCCCAGGGAGGTTGTTGCTGCTCCCTCCCTGGAGGTGTTCAAGGCCAGGTTGGACGAGGCCTTGAGTCACCTGTGCTAGTGGGAGGTGTCCCTGCCTATGGCAGGGGGTTGGAACTGGATGAGCCTTGAGGTCCCTTCCAGCCTTACCATTCTATGATTCTATGATCTATGAGTGAGTTCTCTTAGCTCTCACTTTTCATGTTTTAGGATTAATGAAACTGAAAGGAATCATTTTGGTTGGAAAAGACTTTTGAGTCCAAGCATTCCCTGATGCTACCAAGGCTGGGGCTAAACCATGTCCCTCAGCACCACATCTCTGCCTCTTTGAAACACCTCCAGGAATGGGGATTCAACCATCTCCCTGAAGAGCCTATTGCACTTTTTGAGAACTCCTTCAGTCAAGAAGTTTCTTCTAATCTCCAACCTAAACCTCCTTTGGTGCAACTCAAGGCCATTTCTTCTCATCCCATCACTTGTTCCTAAGGAGAAGAGACCAACACTCACCTTGGTCCAAGCCCCTTTCAGGGGAACTGTAGAGAGTGAGAAGGTCTCCCCTTAGCCTTTTTTCCCTCCAGACTAAACACCCCCAGTTCTCTCAACTGGGGACTGGAAGAGCAGAGTGAACTGCTCTTCACTGTTCTCCAGATTCTACACCAGCTTTGTTGCNCCAGTCTGGGGGATTTTCATAGAGCTGGGGGCTGGGCAACTCCCAAACCATCACCACAATGTCTTTCTTGCAATGAGTGCCCCCAAAACTGAACCCAGTCCTGCAGGTGTGGCCTCCCTGTGCCAAGCCTTTCCCTGCTGGGCAGCTTTCCAACCTCTCTGCCAAGCCTCTTCACAGCACTGTTGTGACCACAGTGCAGGACTCAGCACTTGGCCTTTTTGAATCTCACTCTGTTGGCTTTGTCCCATCGATCCACCCTGTCCAGGTCCCTCTGCAGAGCCTTCCTACTCTCAAGCAGATCAAGACTCCCTCCCAACTCTGTGTCACCTGCAGAGTTCTGAGGCTGAGCACGTCCAGACCTACCAGAAGATGTCAGTGTGGAACAGAGAGGTGAACCACTGCAGCATTCCAGCTTTTCCTACTGTGACACACCAGGCTCAGCAGTCTCCTCAATAAAAGAGAGCTGTGACAACGTAGCTGATGGATGTCCTAGCACACCTAAAGTGTCCCTGTCTCTGTGGTGCTTTAATATTCAAAGTACCTGAAATTAATTTAATATTTAAGTAAGGAAAACAAGTAAATACAAGAAGTAAAAAAATTAAACCAAGTGAAAACAAGAAGCAAAATTCTTAAAGAGTATTTTTAAATACTTACTATAAATAAATATATTATTACTTATAATAAATAACAGTCCTGCTTTAGAACCTTATTTTCTAACAACACTTCAGCAGAAGTAGCTGTTTATAAGTAAGGTAGGTGAAAGTCATTTGACCAGGCAACAGTACAGGTCAGGAGTTGTCCTGCTGGAAAGCAGCTCCACAGAGAAAGGCCTTGGAGTCCCAGGGGACAGAAGTTCTCCGTGGGATAGCAATGTGCCCTTGTGGCCACAGAGGGCCAATGGCATCCTGGGGTGCACCAAGAAAACTGTCCAAAAGGTCTAGGGAGGTTCTTCTCCCCTTCTACTCTGCCCCAGTGAGACCACACCTGGAATACTGTGTTTAGTTTTGGGCTCTTTGGATGAAGAGAGACAGGGATGTGGTGGAGAGGCTCCAATGGAGAGCTACAAGGATGGTTGGGGAACTTGAACATCTCTGTTGTGAAGGAGGACTGAGAGCCCTGAGGCTGTTTAGTCTGGAGAGAGAAAGCTGAGAGGGGATCTGATCAATGTCTACAAATATCTGAGGGGTGGGGGTCAGGATGAAGGTGCCAGGCTCTGTTTGGTGGTGCCCAGTGACAGGACAAAGAACAGCAGGTACAAGCTGGAACCCAGGAGGTTCCCCTTCAACAGGAGGAGAAACTTCTTTACTGTGAGTGTGCTGGAGGCCTGGAGCAGGCTGCCCAGAGAGGTTGTGGAGTCTCCTTCTCTGGAGACTTCCAAAACTCTCCAGCATGTGTTCCTGTGTGCCCTGCCCTGGGTGATGCTGCTCTGGTAGGGCAGTTGGAGTCAATGATCTCTGGAGGTCCCTTCCAACCCTTAACATTCTATGTTTCTGTGACCAATGCATGTGACAGGCATCTGTAAAGGGTTATTTTAACACTAATATCTAAATCATTCAGATTAACAACTCTCTAAAGATTTAATGTATCTTAGATTAACAATAAAACTTCTCAGGGAGGTATTTCCTGTGGAGGGTATAGTCTAGAAACACTGCAGGATGAGAAGGTAAATTTTTCCAGTAGCAAACACTTCAGACTAACAATCTCCAAAATAAATAGGATGACTTAGAAGAACAGAATCTTGTGTAGCACAAAAATCTTATTGCAGAAAGGCCAGCTACTCTCTCAAGAGAAGAATTACTAAGGTCATCTCTCAAATCTCAACTCAATTCAGTCACCAGAAAGCCTGCATCAGTTGATGTGTGCAAACACCTCTAATCAAATGGAACCATTGTAGCTTTCCCAAAAGGAGGCTATAGCAACCCTCAACATCTATCATCTCAAAAGATTTTTAATACAAATTACAAATTGTGACACTAAGCACTACAAAACAGGATCTAAAAATCAACCAAGCAAGCTCTGGTAAAAGTCAAGGCTCAAATCTGGCATCTTCCTTAAGTTAGAAGTTGACTGAATTCATGGATGCTGGTTCCAGCTTCAGTGCTGGATGTGCAGCCTGGGGGAGCTGTAGTTTCTTACCTACATCATCTTTACTTGCATTAGCAAAGCATTAACAGGAGCTCTTCAAGTCTTGGGAGCACAGAAAACGAGTGTCACAGCTGCAAGTCACCCTTTGTAAAACTAATTAACATCATATTGCTGCTCCTCTTTAAGCTGGCTCAGGTGGAATGTCCTTCTCAGTGCTGCATTACTTCATTCTTAAGGAGTCAGCCTGCTTGCCCTTTGCTATCAGGCCCTAAATAAAAAGTCAGTTTAAGATTACCCATGTCCTGCATCTCCTTTTCAGCCTTTGATGTTTGGGGAGATAATGAAGTATCCAGTGACTGCAGCACTCAGTAAGCAAAAGCAATTAGACACTTCTTGCAACAATAAAAGAAGCTCAAAAGCTTGTTTCAAGCTGGGGTTGTTCAGCCTAGAGAAGGCACCAGAGAGACCAAATATCAGCCTGCCACTACCTGAAAGAGGCCTTCAACTAGGCTGCAGAGGGAGTGTTTGCAAAGGCCTGCAGGGACAGGACAAGGACAATGGCTTGAAGTGAGAGGAGATTTAGATTGGATGTTAGGAACAAGTTCTGCACCATGAGGGTAGTGAAACACTGGAAGAGGCTGCCCAGGAAGGTGGCTTAGTCCCCATCCCTGGAGATAATCAAGGTGAGGCTCAACAGGGCTCTGGGCAACCTGATCCAGTTGAGGATGTCCCTGCTGACTGCAGAGGGGTTGGACTGGATGAGCTTTGGAGGTCTCTTCCAACCCAGACCATTCTATGATTCTATGTTCTCATTAAGCAGACCTTAGAACAAGCTCTCTGCAAATGGTTGGACAAGAGAAATGCCTCCAAATCATCTCTTAAAATCACCTGTTCTCTATTGTCTGTGAGCTAAACCCAGAGATGGTGAAGTCAGTAAACATTTTGGTCCATAACTGAGTACATTTCACTCTGGAACTCAGCATTGCTGTGGTTTGCTGTGTAGCAAGCCCCCAGCAACTTTATTTACACAGATACGAATCAGCTGTTTGGTAGCTACTCACTGGATGTCCTTTTACACATTGGCACATCTCTGCTTTTCTAAAGCCCCACTGAAGAGACTTCTCACACCTAAAGCCCCACTGAAGAGACTTCTCACACCTAAAGCCCCACTGAAGAGACTTCTCACACCTAAAGCCCCACTGAAGAGACTTCTCACACATCTCTGCTTTTCTAAAACCCCACTTAAGAGACTTCTAATCTCTTCTTTTCTTAAATTCCACTTAAAGAGACTTTGCAAAGCTTGTGGAGGTTATAAATTCTTAAATCAGAGGGAGAGTAGCCTTTGGCTTATGCTGGAAGCAGCCAGCATAAATGGAGCAGGGAAGTAAAATGCAGAGTGGGCACCAGAGGTGGCTCCAGCAGAACAATCTCTCATTCTGCACAAATCTCATTGCACAGACTGCAATTTGCCTTCTGAACTGCATCTCTGAATGAGTTAGCTGGTTTGGAAACACAAATGATGTCATTTTCTATATTGGATTCCAAGAAGCAGCTCTAACACCACAATGTCCAAGCTAAGAAATGCAGTCCAACAGCTCCTTTCATAACTGCAATTTTCTTACCTAAAACTAGAAAAATGAGACTCTGGATTCTCAGTTTGACAAAAAATTGCCCTAACTTTGTCCAAGTAGGAGCATGGAGATGTCAGATCCTAAAGCCAGGGTCAATACTTACCCTTAATGTGTGATGCTCTTGTGCTAGCAGTGCTGTAACCTCCTCTTGCAAGGTAATGACCTCCAGAAATTGCCCCCAGAGAGCCATCAGAAGGGAGCAGAGCTGAGCAAGATTCATATTTATAAGTTCTGCCAGTTCATCAGGATTTTCCATTTTCTAAAGTCAGGGAAAAAAAAAAGATGTAAAAGATTAAGAGATGAGCCAATAATGTCCAGAGAAGAAGAAAACAAAGTGTACTTTATCTTAGGGAGAATTTTAATTCAAAAAGTCATTCCCAAATCAGAGCTCTTTTGTCTAAGGATCAAAATGGAATTAATCTGGGTTACCACACTAATAGATTGGTTTATGTTGCTGCTTGTCTTCTAGAAATAGGACTCCTGACCTTAAATGAAGAGTTAAATTACATTAAGAAACTCCTGACCTTAAACTAAAAACAATCCATTTGTGGCAAGAGCAACTTGAGTTGTAACTATTGTGTCTTCTAACATGCAAAAACCCAGAGTGAGCCTGGAAGGACACCAGAAAAATCAATCCTGGCTATGTCAGTCCAACTTTGATACAATCATTAAAAACTTCATAAAGACATCCCCACCTCAGAGCAGTCACAGCTCACAAGAACACTGATACATCTACAAACACTTCATGCATAATGGACATGAGCCAACAGTGCTTGCAGCTCAGAAGGCTGATGGCAAGCCTGGGCTGCATCAAAAGCAGTGTGGGCAGAGATGGAGAGAGGGGATCCTGCCCCTCTGCTCTGCTGAGACCTCACCTGCAGTGCTGTGTCCAGCTCTGGAGCCCTCAGCATAGGGAAGACGCAAACCTGATGGAGTGGGTCCAGAGGAGGCCATGAAAATGCTCAGGGGGCTGGAGCACCTCTGCTAGAGGGACAGGCTGAGGGAGCTGGGGGTGTTCAGCCTGGAGAAGAGAGGGCTCCAGGGAGACCTTAGAGCAGCCTGCCAGCGCCTGAAGGGGCTACAAGAAGGCTGCAGAGGGACTGTTTGCAAAGGGCTACAGTGACAGGATGAGGGGAAATGGTTTGAAATGAGAGCAGAGCAGATTTAGATTGGATGTTAGGAACAAGTTCTGCACCATGAGAGTAGTGGAACACTGGAACAGGTTGCCCAGGGAGGTAGTTGAGGCTCCATCCCTGGAGATATTCAAGGTCAGGCTGCACAGGGCTCAAACAACCTGATCTAGTGGAGGATGTCCCTGCTGGCAGCAGGGGGGTTGGACTAGATGACCTCTGGAGGTCCCTTCCAACCCAAATCATTCTATGATTCTGTGATAAAGTAAAAATAGTAAAGATCCAGCTCTGGTAATATTAAAGAGCAAGTAGAAGAAAGGAGTGCAAATATCCAAACACCAGTTCAGCAGGAAAGAGTGGAAATAAGAGGAAGTCCTGACAAGAACTGCACAAAAAAAAGGGAGGAAATGGAAAATATATCAACAGACTTTAGCAAGCTAAGGCAGAATCTGAAGAGCTCACAGAAGGTATGTAAATACCAAAATCCTTTTCATCATACAGTGATGGAATCACTTTGGTCAGAAAAAACTTTTCAGACCATCAACTCCAACTATGATCTAACTCTACAAAGGTTGGTGCTAACCCATGTCCCTCTACACCAGGGATGGGGATTCAACCACCTCCCTAGGGAGCCTGTTCTGCTCTTTGAGAACCCTGTCAGTGAAGTATTTTATTCCAATATCCAACCTCAACCTCCTCTGGTGCAACTTGAGGCCATTTGCTCTCATCTTGTCATTTGTTCCTAGGGAGAAGGGACCAACACCCATCTTGCTCCTACCTCCTTTCAGGGAGTTGTGGAGAGTGAGAAGGTCTCCCCTCAGCCTCTTTTTCTCCAGCCTAACCAACCCCAGGTCCCTCAGCTGCTCATCACCAGATCTGTTCTCCAGACCCTCCAGAAGCAGCTTTGCTGTCTTCCTCTGGACCTGTTCCAGTGCTTCAATGTCTTTCTTGTAGTGAGGAGCCCAAAATTGAAACCAGTCCTCAAGATATGGCCTTATCAGCACTGAGTACAGGGAGACAATCACTTCCCTGGTCCTGCTGCTTGTACTGTTGCTGATCCAGCCCAGAGTGCTGTTGGCTTTTATCCAGCAGTAAGATTATTAGCTGCCCACAGAGAGCTAGCTGCTGGCTCTGTCTCCAGTGATGCAACTCATTTGCTTTCAAAGCCAGGTCCTTGCACTTAGCTACTGCTGCAGCAAGGAAAGGCAGGCTGCTGCTGTCCAAAAGCCAGGCAGATGGCTCACTCAGCAGCAAAGTGTGGACAACCTTCCAAAGAAGTTCTAAAACCTGTGCTTTAAGCTATGCTGTGACCACTGAATTCAGCTACTCAGCTGGGGCTAGCTGTGACTAAGGGGAGAGGAGACAAATCTAAGCTGTCTGGGGCAGACAGCTGCTTCCTTAATGCAGGGAAAACAGGAGGAGACAGCATCAGGATGAGTCCTGCCAGAGGAGAGGATGACTTGGAGCATCTGCTTTTGTGCAACCTACTACTGCTGTTTCACCTTCTCCCTTTGTTATTTGATACTATCAAAAGGAACAAACTCAAAATTCTAAATGCAGAGAATTAAAAATGTGATTCTGACCACAAGTAATGCACCTTTCTAGGCTCTTCAGCTTTCTGACAAAAAAAAAGTTACCATGGCTACTACTGCCATGCCAAGCCCCCAGTTCACTAGTGGAGCTTTGGAGACAGCTGAGCACTTTCACAGAATCATAGAATGGCTCAGGTTGGAAGGGAGCTCAGAGATCATCTACTCCAACCTCCTCTGCATGGACAGGGACACCTCTCAGCTAGACTCAGCTGCTCAAGGCCTCATCCAACCTGCCCTTCAACAACTTCAGAGAAGAGGCATTCACAACCTCCCTGGGCAACCCATTCCAGTGTTCCACCACCCTCATACTAGGATCCTAAGATCCAGTCTAACCCTGCTCTGCTTCAGCTTCAAATCATTACCCCTTGGCCTGTCTCTAGACCCCCTCAGCAGAAGTCTCTCTGCAGCCTTCCTGCAGGATCCCTTCAGGCACTGGCAGCAGCTCTGAGGTGCCCCTGGAGCCTTCTCCTCTGCAGGCTGTACTCCCCCAGCTCCCTCAGCCTGTGCTCACAGCAGAGCTGCTCCAGCCCTGGCAGCATCTTTGCGGCCTGCTCTGGCCTCACTCCAGCCGCTCTGTGTCCTTCTGCAGGGGACATCAGAACTAGAGGTAGGATTTGAGGTGGGGTCTGAGCAGAGCCAAGGGGCACACAGCTGCCTGCTGGGCTGCAGGAGGGCACTGCTGGCTCCTGGGGAGCTGCTCAGCACTCAATGCACCCAAGTTTCTTCCTCCATCTGAAATAAATGTTGGCAAAACCCCTCCACTCAGCATTACCACTGACACAAGCTGCTTATTCCCAAGTCATCCATGCAATTAGCTTGCTCTACTTTTCCAGCTACATTTCACTTGAAAAGAAAGATGTAAAATTGTACCTTCACTTCTTCACACAGTTCTGCAAGACGAACTTCTACATCTATGTTTTCTGCAAGATGAGAGGATACAGCCATTGAAAAATGCACTTTTCCAAGGTGCAGAGTAAAATCAATTGTCCCAATTTTACAGTGTGAAAACAAACCCAGCAGATACAACTCGAAGCCACACTAAGTGTCACAGTCAACCTTAAAATCAAATAAATCCTAAACCCTTATTAAAACCACTCCTTAGCAATCTCTGAGCTCCAGGGCAGAACACAACCAATTACAAAATGGGTTGCAGTTGAGTATCAGGATTGCTTCCCATGATACCTTGTCAAGGATCCCAATTTCCCCTTCACAATTAGTCTTGAAACCACTGCACTTCAGATTTTACAGCTGGCAATAATCTGATGAGACAATCTCTTGTCAATTAGCAGCTATTGCCATCATTCACAACTAAGCTAATGCAGCTCCTCTTCTACCTTCAGGTTTTCCCAATGCCATTTTTCTACAGGTAGGTTATTTACCTCAGTGAATTGAGGTAGCATTCTTTAATTGATTGAGAAATTCTAACTGCCTGGGATTTCTTTCATTGTCTGAGGGATTCTATTTTAGCCAAACGAAACTCTTCTTCAAGCAGTCTTTCTCTCAATGTTAAGAGCAAATGGAATTTGCAGCTTAAACCAGATCTGACACTTGGGTGATGTAGTTATAAAGAGATTTATTCCTTCATGTAGGACATTTCTCCTTGCTAACCATCCCTGCTCTACTTAAAGGATCTGCTCAATGAAAGAATAATTTTGTACTGTGTTTTGATTCCCTTCTACAGTTAACAAGGGCAGGGCTGCATCTCCAGCAGTAACAAAGCATCCAGCTGGGGGCCATGATCAATCTGCTCTAGTGGAGGTGTCTCTGCCCAGGGCAGGGGGGTTGGAACTAGATGGCCTTTAAGATCCCTTCCAACCCAAACCAACCTACAGTTCTAAGATGTATAAACCCTAAAACTGTCTCTGACAACTACTCCTCCTTCAATTAATGCTTGAAATGTAGTATTAAGAAAGACACCAACGATGTCTCAGGGAAACATTCACTGACAAACTGTGCCTTGAAACCCGCAATAACAAATTTAGGCTAGAGCTGATGAAGAAAAGCTTTGCAGAATGGCCAATTTTGACTTGGCTTGGGATGGCACCACCTAAATGTGGGCAGTCTGTGCTGATTTTCACCCATTATAAGGAGGGTTAAGCTTCATGCCAATCAAAGCAGCTCCTACAACACAACCTTCTGAGAAGCCACCCAAACTGCAGCAGTGCATCAAGTTCTCAGAAGCCAGTTCAGCAATGTTTTGCAAAGCTGCCTACACCTCTATTAGCTCAATACTACTTGATCATTACTCTGATAATTAATTATGAAATTAATGAAGACAGGATACAACTGTTTGGTGTGTTTGTTGCCACCCAAATTGTGCCATTAGTGAAAAAAAGGATTTCTTTTTACTTCTGAGGCACAATACAGGTAGGGTATTGACCTGATCTGCAAGCTCCAGGGATTTAAGTATCATTGTTTAATTGTCTGAGGAATTCTAATTGTCCAGGAATTCTATTTTAGTCAAATAAAACTGTTAATTAATCTCTTATTTTTCATGGTGGATCTGAGAACAGGCATTGAACAACATTTAAAACTCTTAATTTTCCAGCAGCAGGGAAAAATCCCAAACTAAAACTTCACATTAAAAACAAAAGACAGAATAGAGACAATGCAAGACAAAAGGAAATGAAATACTAACATTCTACAGCAGTAATGCTCAACTCAGCAAAGAGCTGATGCAGCTTTGCTGGCTCTGCTAGGAATAGTTTTGATTGATTTCTAAAACAAAACCAATCTGCAGTTAAGAGATGATGGAGCATGAGGCTGAACTGCTGATTTATTATTATCCCATCACAAACTGCCCTGTGCTTTACCAGCACTGGCACCTTCTGCCCAGCCATCAGGACACCTTTCAAAGGGAGTATTGGCTACTTGGACAAGGACAAATTCACCTTAAGCTTTGAGTATGCCTTGGGTTATGTTTGGAAGAATTGAGCTTTGAGAGATCAGGACCGATCTGAGAGATCTCTCAGGAAGTAAAAGTATTAATCTAATTGAGCTTCTGATGAATTAAATGAATTAACAAGGAAGGCTGGTGAGACACTGGTTGCCCAGGGAGGTTGTGGATGCCCCCTCCCTGGAGGCTGGATGAGGCCTTGAGCAACCTGGGCTAGTGGGAGGTGTCACTGCCCACGGCAGGGGGTTGGAACTGGCTGAGCTTTAAGGTCCCTTCTGACCTCAATTGCTTTATGAATCTATCAATCTCTAATTTTCAGCTCTTTTTATAGACTCATAGAATGGTAAGGTTGGAAGTGACCTCAAAGCTCATCCATTATGGTGACAACTGACTGAAATCTCCAACTGCCTAGAAAAGCAGGACAAGAATAAACCCAAAAGCAGTCACAATTCTTCATTTTAGTAGCCGCGCTTCGATTATTTACCCTACAAATTAAGTCAGTTCTGCAGACTTGAACAGAGCTCAGCAGACATTGGCTGCAGCTGAAGAGCAAAAAGAGTGTTCCTGTTTCCCAAACAAAGCAATATTTGCTATGATTAAGAAGAGGAGCAGTGATATTATAGTACAAATCTGAGGGGTTATATCACCACCTGCTTTGCCAACGTACCTAGGTAGGCGTCTCTCTGGGTTCGTGGATATTTTCTTCTGAGAAGGCGTTCATAAAGGACCTGCATGCTGGCCTTGGCTAGTTACAGGGATTGCACACACATCACTAGTTACTACACTCCTCCTTTTTTACCATCTCTGATTTATTATTTGCCTTTAAAGTTAGTAAAAAAGCTTATTGCTAGCCTAGCAAAGAGTGCAGTTAGATCAGTACACCAAAGCGTAGAATCCTGCTGCAGTTTCTAGATTAGGCATGACTCACGACATACATTCAAGTAGCAGGGGTTTTTATTCCCTCAAACCAGTAACAGCTACATTTACACTTAATGAATCCAACATTTGCCTGCACATGCTTCTGCAAAATCACTGTCCTGGCTTAAAATTATGGGACAGATGGTAAGGTTGGAAATAAAGAGGTGTTTATTGTAGAGCACAACAACCAAAATGCTGCTGCTGGGATTTAAAGAGCATTTGAGATTCTCCTCTGCAATGCTCACTTAAACTTCATATATAAAATATTCACTACTAAACAGCTGATTTACTTTAAAAAGTGTGTTGGGGGGGGAAAGCCAACAAAAAATCCAAGCAAGCTCTAAATAGAAATTCCATACAATTTCAAAAGAAAAATTCAAAATCGAGGCAATTCCTAAATAAAACCTAAAAATCCATGGAAGTCCTAAATGAAAAAAAAATCAGAATCAATGCAATCTCTGACTGAAACTTCTATGCAACTTCCACGTAAAAGTTCAACGCAACTTCCACGTAAAAGTTCAATGCAATTTCTAAGTAAAAAGTCAAAATCTTCAATTTCTAAGTAAAAAAATCAATTCAAGTTCTAAGTAAAAATTCAAANTCAGTGCAATCTCTGACTGAAACTTCAGTGCAATCTCTGACTGAAACTTCAGTGCAATCTCTGACTGAAACTTCAGTGCAATCTCTGACTGAAACTTCTATGCAACTTCCAAGTAAAAATTCAATGCAACTTCCAAGTAAAAATTCAATGCAACCTCTAAGTAAAAGTTCAATGCAATTTCTAAGTAAAAATTCAATGCAACTTCTAAGTAAAAAGTCAAAATCTTCAATTTCTAAGTAAAAAAATCAATTCAAGTTCTAAGTAAAAACTCAAAATCAGTGCAGTCTCCAAGTAACAATTCAATACAATTTCTAAGTAAAAATTCAATTCAATCTCTAAGTAAAAATTCAATTCAATTTCTAAGTAAAAATTCCAAATCAGTGCAATCTGTAATTAAAAATTCAATGCAATTTCTAGTAAAAAAATCAAAATCAATTCAATTTCTAAGTAAAAATTCAATGCAATTTCTATGTAAAAATTCAGAATCAATTCAATTCCTAAAAAAAAAACCAAACCTCAAAATCTATGGAATTCCTAAAGAAAAAACTCTAGCTAGTGTGTGTTGTGTGAGAGCTTCACTTTCCAGACCTCACAGCAGCACAACTCTCTTTCTTATTCCTGCTGATGGATTTTAGAGGCATTAGTGTGAATGGCAGGCATTAGTTATGCAAATGAGCAAAAGGTGAGCAACAGCAGCATCATTAATATTGCCATTATTAGTCCTTTTTTTTTTCCTTCTATCTATTCTCCCAATCAATGCATATAACAAAATAACTGAAATAAATGAAAAACAGAAAAGTTTAGAAATAAGCAAACCAAAGTCATTATCAACAAAGGCTTAAAAAATAAGGAAAATAAACCCAACACCCCCCCCCCCCCCCCCCCCCGCCCCAGGGAAACAAAGCATCAGCTGAAAATGTGCAGTGAATGGGAAATGCAAATAATCATTTTCTCTGCATAGATTAATTTTGGGGCATTCCTCTTCAAGCTTCTGTTCTAAAGGCAGGTTCAAGTTCCTGCAGAAATGACAAAAAGTCTGACTCGAGTTCTGCTGCAACTTCTCCAAATGGTTTTGGTGACTTCAATGAGGTTTTGCAGATGCAGCACTGTGTCCAGTTCTGCAGCTCCCAGCTTGAGACATGGAACTGTGGGGAGTGGGTCCAGAGGAGGCTATGAAGGTGATCAAAGTGTTGCAGGACCTCCCCTTATGGGGACAGGCTGGGAGAGTTGGGGCTGTTCAGCCTGGAGAAGGCTGCAGAGACCTTAGAGCAGCCTTCCAGTATCTGAAGGGGGCTACAAGACAGCTGGGGAGGGACTTTTTATACAAGGGCTGGGAGTGATAGGACAAGGGGGAATGGATTGAAGCTTGAGGAAGGCAGATTTATACTGAAAGAATAAATTCTTTCCATGAAGGTGGTGAGACACTGGCACAGGTTGCCCAGGGTGGTTGTGGAGCACAGAATCACCCAACGTGATCTGATCACGTTGGGGGATTCTGTGCTCCACAACCTCCCTGGAGGTGTTCAAGGTCAGGTTGGAGGAGGCCTTGAGTGACCTGTGCTAGTGGGAGGTGTCCCTGCCTGTTGGGGGAGAGGTTTGGAACTGGATGATCTTTAAGATCCCTTCCAACTCAAACCACTCTTTGAAACACCTTCTCTGAAAGCATATTTTGACTAACCCAATTGTTTTGTAGAAGCAGTTCTGTCTATTCAAAGCTTTCCCTAATTCTTAGCTAAGGAAGTCTGTTTAAAAGGTTACACTCCAAACTGAGCAAGCAGCAATTTCTTCCTGTAGGCCTGTTTGGTTTCCTCTTTTTTTTTTCCAGACAAGTTTCCATTGTAATTTCCTTCTCAGGACAAAGCTTGCAGAGTTCCAATATTTATAGAAATACACAATGTTTCCTTATAACAAACAAAAAAATGCAGCCTGCTATTTGGCTTAGTAGTTTTTCGTTCTCACCACTAAAAAGTGATTTGAAAGAACAGGGCAAATCAAGACCAATAAGGCAAAATAAAACATATATTTGCCTAAATTCAGGCTATTACCTCCTTAGTTTAGTACTAATGTGACAGCACATTTTTAGTTCTTTTTTTTTTTCCCCTTGAGTTGTTATTCCAGCTCAATGAAAAAAGATGTTAGATACAAGAGGTCTGAAATCCATGCCAGTTTAGTCTAGAAGAGAGGTGGGTTTAGTAAATATTGATAGGAAAGTTACATAGTAAATTCAACATACCCAGTTCAATACGGTGAGAAGAGGGCAGCTCCTTGGTTACCATGAGGAAATAGCTGTGCAAGCCTTTGAAAGCAAGCAGCAGGCTGGCACAGAGGGTAGAGTGGAAATTATAGGCATGGCTGAGGAAAGACTCTGAAACGACAAAACTGCAACCCTAAAAGGAAAAAAAAAGGAAGGAA
>WBNM01016528.1:0-87964 GCA_013399055.1 Ramphastos sulfuratus | reverse complement strand
AAAAAAAAAAAGAAGAGAATTTTCAGAAACTCAAAGAAGAAAACACTGAAAAAACAAAGAGAGAGAATTTTCAGAAACTCAAAGGAGAAGAAAACACAGAGGAAAAAAAAAGAATTTTCAGAAACCTAAAGGAGGAGAAAGCACTACATAAAACAAAATCAAAAAACAGTCTCAACCATTCTGACAAAACATTTTATGGCAGAAAAATGGCTTATTTTTTACAACAAAAAAAAATGTTTCCAGAGGTTGCCTCTTAAGATACCCTAGTTTCTCTGTTTGGATCTTTAAACGTGACCTATAACACTTTAAGCCATTAGTAGTAGTATTCATTGTTGCTAATTCTGAACGTTTCTGATTGATGGGAAAAAACAAAACCAAACCAAAAACCCCAAACCACTCCAGCTTCAGTATTTTTAATGTTTTCCCTTGGTCATTAAGTTTTTACTATGTTTTGCTTCACATAGGAAGTTTGGGCACACCTCTTAGTAGAGAAAGGTGTAAAGGTCCCTCAAACATTCCCATCCAGACCACGCTCACATTATGGTGTTCTCAGTCCTCTCAACAACTGGTGTGCAGGTCACAGTGGTTGCATACAAGAAGCTAACTGTACAGACACAACTAGAGTGGAGAATTAGGCTTGACCTTGCAGGTGAATGGAAGGCTCAGGGGAAGATCATGCTGGGATATATGCACTTCAGTGATGCTGGAAGGAGTCAGAAGACCAAACTCTTCCATGTTGAGTGGCATCTTGTGCAAAGCAAGTTTTATTTTTACCTACATCAGGCATTCTACTGGTAGGGGTCCTGACCTTTGCATCTTGGTCTTGAGAGTGCTTTGGAAAGGAAGCTGCTGCTTGCCTCATTTCTAGTCTGCTTTCCATGAACATTCAAAACCACATCTGAAACATTAAGAAATATGTGAGACTGGCATAAAACATTTTTTAAAACCAAACAAAAACCCCAAAGCACTAACACACACCATCTCCTCTATTTTCTACTTTATTCAGCTGTTGATGTAGCTATCACATGTCAGAGCAATTGGTCTGTCTTCATGGACCATCACTACCTCAAGTCAATATCCCAGCTTGCTTAGCTCTGACACCAAGCTGTGGGCTCAGTTCTGCACAGTGAAATGAGGGTAGGAAGCAAGCATGGCAAACCAGCCTCCAAAACAGATACTTAAAGCAACATTCAGAAACATTTGCTTTGTTGTTGCAAACATTAAACAAAAATAATTACAAATCCCCAAACACCATCATTTTGTAAAACTCTATTTCCCCCTAATCCACAGATCTACATCCTTTTGAATGATTTGAAATAGTAAAAAAGGGGTTTTTTTGCTAGATATTTGATCTGAATTACTGTATCCCAATCACACCAAACCCTGATCTTTCACTTTAAGAAGTAAAAGCAACTATTTAAAAAATAAAGTATCCAGATCTAAATGACAACTTCAGAAATAATGAAAGATCTTCTCCAGATTCTACAAATAATGAGGTCAAATCCTGCAGGATGCTCAGCACTGACTAATATTCACCAAAGCATAACTTCCAAGAGGCACCCAGTAATTTCATTCCCTGAGTGCATGCCTGGGAATTTGAGTCATAATGAAATGGGCATGTGGCATTTTTCACAATACGTTGTGTTTGTGGTTTTAATTATCATCATAAGCATCACAGTTAATTTGTAGTTCAACATGTGAAAGCGTTTATATCATTTTACGTGAGGATTTGGTGATGCATACAAACATTCAGGTTTAAAGGAATGATGAGAGTTTGGACCTCATCATTTTATGAACCCNTGGCTGCTCCCTCCCTGGAGGTGTTCAAGGCCAGGTTGGAAAAGGCCTTGAGTGACCTGTACTAGTGGGAGGTGTCCCTGCCTATGGCATGGGGTTGGAACTGGGTGATCTTTGAGGTCCCTTCCAACCTTACCATTCTATGATCCTATGATTCTACAATTCTTAGATCAACCATCTGCAGACCTTTCCCCACTATTTTGCCACCTGCAATTTGGCCTCTCAAGCCCTTCCTCCTCCTGCTCTCACCACCTCTAGCCAGAATGAGGAAGAAATCCTTTTCTGCAGAGAAGCAGGCAAGGTTAGGGCCACTCAGAAGGGGAGTTTACATGGTGACAAACCCACCAGAGATCAACGTATAAGAAGTAATTCTGAAATGACAATGCTCTTGACCAGTGGTTAAGACTGGAGGTGTATGAACAGCACCTTCCTTTGTAGAGGCTCTTCCTTTTCTCACATCCTTACTCATGGATGAGGGGTAGGAAAAAATATGTTGGAGAAGGATCCAGAAAGGCAGAGGAAGTGGCTGAGCACAGGCACTTCTTCAGTGACTTGACAGCCATGTTGCATGGTGCTGCCAAGCATGGGTCAACCTGGCTGCCAGCCCCTGGGAACGATGAAGTGTCAAAAGTCATGTCTTTAACCACCTCCCAAGGGATGCTGGCACTGACAGGGTGTACAACTGATTGTGCCTGCACATTTAGCAACACAAATTATCACTTTATGAAGGGGACATACTGAAGAAATAGAAATTAGGACATCCTAAATGATGGTACTGCAGTAGAAAGGTTCCTGAGGCGTGTCAGCAGGATATGCACCTGGCAGAGAATGGGCTCCTATGGCTCCAAGGGCAATGCTGTGACACTTCACATCTGTGCTCTTGCCACTGGGATTGCCCTACAGAGTAGGGCAGAGTAGGACCTGCAGAACCAGATCTTGCCTTCATTCTTCTTCATCCAGATCCTTTTAGAGGAGACAAACTTACCTGCTTCTCCTGAACCTAAAGGGGTTCATTTCTGGGTGGAAGTAAGTGACCTCTTTAGAACTGTCCACAGACTGGCAACCAGAAATGACAATACAGGACAGATCTTCATGAGGCCTATCAGGCAGCAATCAACAGAACTACTGTGCACCGAGCTTCTCACCTTGGCCATTTGCAGGGAAAGAACACTGATACTGACATTAACCTTTTTTCTCAAACACCTCTTCATCTCTGGTGGTAGAACTATCTATGGGCTCTTTGTGCTGCAGGCTGCCAAAGGCCTTCTAGATAAAGGGAATACAAATTGTGGGGGGAAAATGTTACAGGAAAGAGCAGTCAGACATAACACAGCTACAGAAAACAGTAGAGTGTAGGTTTGGCGGGGTGGGGGCAGTTAAGCTAGGAGTTGTAAGAAGATTTTTGTTTTCTCTGCAGATAAGTAGCATGGTGAAGCCAACATTCATACAAAGAGTTCAAAGGCAATGAAGTATGTGTTTTGACCACAAAACAGAATCTTGAGGAAATCCTTGCTCTTCTTTCTTAAAATCTTTGTGTGTGATCCATAGGAGTAATACACTGTGTGTAGAGTAGCCAGCAGTGATCTGCGCCACTCCAACTAGACTGAAAAAGCAACCCTAGAACCTAGGAGAACAAAAGGCCTTTCTCTTCATCACAAAACCATTCCTGAATTCTTTAATATCTGCATGGCCAGTACCTCCAATACTCCATGTCCAGCATCTCCAGTATCTCTCCGAGGCTCAGATCACATGTGAGACTTTTCATCACAAAGGAATTCCTGAATTCCTTAATATCTCCATGGCCAGGATCTCCAATACTCCATGTCCAGTGTCTCCAGAATCTCTCTAAGGCTCAGCTCACATGAGACTACAAAACCAGGTTGTTCCCTCTTAAAAGAGCTCTTTAAAAACACTATTCAAGCAAGACCCAGCAAAACAAAATCACTTCCTTCAGCATCACAAGCAAACCCAACAGCACTGGTATGATGAGTGAGGCAACATAAATCTGAACACTCCTGGAAGCCTGCAGAGCAAATGAAGAGGGCATAGTTTAAAGAGCTGTGAAGAAGTCTCTGTGTGTATCAATTCAGTGCCAGCCTTCGGTGTGCTAGAAGCAGCACACATTCCCACCAAGCCAGACCATGTCACGATGCATTCAGCTTGCTCTGCTTCCAGATAAATAATATAATCTTTCAAGAACTCTCATACCATTTTATCAGTATCACTTGGTGAAAGAAGGAATGCATCACTACTCTGTCTCTCTCTCTCTGTGTGTGTGTGTGTGTGCTTGTAACAATGACATTGTAGTTCCAGGAAAATATTTGACTCTTCCTATCTATCCCTCCTGACTCCTTTGTGGTTGATATGGCCATATCCATGCTATTTCTCAGCACAATTTATTCTAAGCTGCTCTTCATTGCAGCCAGCAGGCTGTTTATTGAGTTCACTGGAACAACAACAATAACCTTCTTATTATGGGTCTGTTCAATGTGCTCCTGCATACAGCAGTTTACTGTCATTTTTTTGCTAATAGTTACATAAATAAAGTCATAATCCATAGGAGATTAATGTTATTATTACCACGGAAAATGTCCCTTTCATTCAGCAGTTTCACTTTAACTGGGATGAGCAATACAGGGAAACTAATGAGGGCAAAACAATGTAGAGACTCTGACAAAAAAACCCAGGGGGAATAGGCTGGGACATTTTAAAGCTCCGAGATGCTCACAGTCATCTGCCGACAGTTATCGCCCTGCAGCAGGGATGGCAGAAAGGAATGTGTGCCAGTGAACACCCCTGAGCACCAGCCTCAGCCACAGCACAAAGTCACCCCTGCTGGCCATTTCAGTCTGCAGGGACTTTGGCCCCAAAAGCATGGGCACTGGCTCCCTCCCACCCTAGCACTTCAGCCCTGACAGAGAAAACCCAGCATAAGACAACAGGGACAACTTTAAAATCAGCACAGCAGCCTTTTGTTCACATGGACATCCACATCAGTGCACCCAGGGAACAGCACAAATACAAACTCAGCAGGGGGGCAGGTAAAGGTCTCACCTGGAGTATTGCATCCCAGTCTGGAGCTCTCAATACAGGAAAGACATGGACCTGATGGAGTAGACCCAGAGGAGGGCCATGAAAATGATCAAGGGGTTGGAGTGCCTCTGCTAGAAAGATAGGCTGAGGGAGTTGGGATTGTACAGCCCAGAGAAGAGAAGGCTCTGCAGAGACCTAATAGTGGCCTTCCAGTCCCTGAAGGGGACCTACAAGAAGGATAGAGTTACAAAGGATGAGGGTCAGTGGCTTCAAAACAGCACAGAGCAGATTTAGATTGGATGTTAGCAACAAGTTCTGCACCATGAGGGTAGTGGAACACTAGAATGGGCTGCCCAGGGAGCTAGCTGGGGCCCCATCCCTGGAGATACTCAAGGTGAAGCTCAACAAGGCAGCCTGATAGCTGAGGATGTCCCTGCTGACTGCAGAGGATTAGGTGACCTTTTGAGGTCCCTTGCAACTCAGTCCATTGTGTGGGTCTGTAGGCTTCCCAGCGCAATGCAGCAGGAGGCCTTCAACAGAATCCTTTTGCAGCAAAATCTGTGACTGTTGATTTCCTTAGGGATCAGCTCCATATCTCAAGTACTCTAAAGAGGACTGCATGTAGTAGTTTAAGGGTTATTGGAATATTCTAAAAAGAGAAATTAGATCACCAATCATAAGAGAATAATAATAATGATAAAGTCTGTATCATTCATTGGTTTGCTGAGAGGTATAAAAAGCCAAAGCATAAACAATTCCTTCTTCTTGGCTCTTGGGTGCTGGATCTGCTCCTTCTCCTTTGCTCTGCTCTACTCTCTTCCACTACCATTGAGTGAGCAGATAGCACATGAGCTTCGCTGGTTGTTTTCTGTCTGAGGAGAGGGAGAGAGGATGCTGTTGGTCCCTTCTGGGCTTTCTTTGTCTGGGGAGGATTGGATTTCTTCATTACTATTTCTAAATTGTATATATTTGTAAATACATGTAAATATATTGTATATATATGCTCGTAAATTTAGCTATGCTTTAAAATATAGCTTTATCTTACTTCCAATCCCTCTGAGCCAGTCTGGTAAATTTTAATTGAGGCAGGGGGTGGGGTGGGGTGGAAGTTCCCAACCCAGCACACTGTAATAAACAGGAGTAGAGCTGAGGGAATTCTTCACAGCCTGATGGGGCTGGGAAATACCCAATCATGCTGTCCTTCCCTTTCACATGATTGCAAGGGTAGGAGACTTCTGTTAAAGTGATGGCCACAGGTCGTGGGACGTGCAGAGATCTGGATGCACTGCTGTGTCTGAGTATGCAGCAGTCCCACATTATTTCTCCCTTAGCACATTCTGCAGCAGCTCACTGCTTGCAATCTAACTGTGTTTGAGAAAGACCTCCCATGAGGCAGAGTTACCAACCATTGGAGGTGCTGAAAGAGACGCAACAAGAGGCTGTAGGCTCTGTCTGTCTTTCTGACACTTCGAAAACAAGTTCCACGTTGCTGTAAATGTGCTGGGGACCAACAGAGCAACCGATCCATGATGAGCCATTTCTTGTTACCTCTTTAGGAGAGGAGGCAGAGTATTTTCTGGTTTTATTGAGCTGAGCTGAACTGAAAGCAGGCCAGTTTCAAGAAGCACCATCTTGTGGTTCCCACTTAATATACCCTGGCCCAGAGCAGCTATGTATTGTCCAGCTGTATTTGTATCACTAAGAAGTCACAATACTATTTAACTAATGTTCTGACTTCACATTTAATTTGAATCAAAACAATCCAGATTGTGAAAACTGTGTAAACCCAGAACAGAGCAAAACATAGAGAACCTACTCTTTTTTTTTTTCTTGTCAGAAATCAAAGGTCTTTTGTCTTCTAGGAAGGATTTTGTTTAAAGTTATTGTCTACTGTGTGACTGTTAAGAAGAATTTTGTCATGTCAAAGAGACATTAAATGACATTGCTGCTATCTGAAGACAGACAGTGAGAATGGGTGGTCAAGTCCTAAATGGGCTGAAAAGGACCTCTATTTCCTTCAGTTTTAAGCAGGGATGGAAACCAAACATGTTCAGCACCATTCCAGTTGAGAAGTCCTGATATTGTGAAGGGTTGTTGAGTATTTCTGTGCCCTTGTAATTATTTACAGCATCACTGTTGTTCAATTAACACAGTTTTCACCAGGCACTTTCAGATAAATTTCAGAGTACAAAAAACATTTTAGAAAACCAAACCCGAACTTCTAACTACATGCTGCAGAAAAAGCAGAAGAATGTTGCTGCTGTCAAAGCTCATGTAAGAATTCTTCCTGGGCAAGCTTACAAGGAGTATACCATCTCTTGAAACAACCTGAAACAGATGTGCTGAGCTACTCAAGGCTTAGTTCCTTGAGGCGGTTTTTGTACTGCAAAGTAGCACAACCAGATGTCACTACCTGGAAGGCCTTCAGCATCCATTGTACTTAACATACTGTAAAGATGACCAAACATTATTCAGAGCTGAAGACTAAATGCAGCAGAAAATGTAATTCATCGTCAGTTCAGCATGGTCCTCTCTGCAGAATCGCTAATCTTTGGAGCCTGATACATGCCACTGAGAGAGCTCAAAGCTGGACTGTGGCTCCATGATGCATTGGAAAGGAAAACACTGGAAGAGAATTCCTCAGCAGGAATGGTGTTGAACCTAAGTGCTGGAGAGCTGCTAGCTCCAAGATTACTTCTCCTTTGCTGATCCTGTAATGTCATCATCCAATAACATTTTCACTCCTCTCTAGGCAGAGGATGTGAGATCCTCCTGCATGCTCCAGATCGGGTACATCTGTATGCACTGCTTGCACCTTACCTTTTGGGTTGTTCTTGGTTATGTTTCCCAATAGTTGTGTTCACTTCACTTTTGTCATATGGGTTCATTTATCCCTGCATTAGGTTCCTTTTGGCCTGCCTGTTTGCATGTATTTGGCAAAACATTCCTTGCAAAACACTTGCAATCCCACTGACTTCCTAATGGTAATTTGCTCTCCCCTTGGCTTATTTTCCAGCCTAAACTATGCTTCACCTCCAAGATAACCAAATTCCAGCAAGCTTTTCTGCAGTTCTAATGCATTCCTCAGGTCATCAGTTCTTCTGACTTCCACTTCTCCCTCTCCACACAAGAATCTGCCAACTCCCTCCGAGAGAAAAAGCCAAAAGAGGACCTGACTTTCCTATACCCTGCCTTGTCTTTGAAAGTTAACTTCTATATATACCAAATTAAAGATGGTTTGTTTAACACTTATTTACTAAGCAGGGAGAAGTTGGGTTGATTTTTAATGAAAAACTGAGGTACAAATAATGGTAAAAGCCCAAATTGTTAGCGGTGTTCTTGACAAGGCTCTGGAAGCACTTCTGAATGTGACCTGCATTCAGCCTACTATTAACATTGTGAAGTTTAATGCAAATTCTTAATCAGCATTGTGGTTTCTATAAGTTTTTGCAGCAATGGAGCCAGCAACACTGACAGCTGAAAATAGAAAACAATCAGATTGCCATTAGCTTTGGGATCTGTTGCTTTGAGGCCCATTCTGAAAAGGCTCAACACCAAAACCCATTCTGACTGCCACGATTTGCCAAGATCTAGCATTTAATGTCACATTAAAAGAGTTTATTTGCATTTGATATTTATTTTTTCATTTTCTATTCTGGCTGGCTGTGGCACATTTAGTTGTTTGGAGAATAAAATAAATTGCCTTAGAATGATGTTGTTTACATGATTTAACTAGCTTTAAAAGCCATGATATGTTTAAAGGGATGAAGACAGAAAGAAGGATGCTGGATGGAAGCAGCTGCTTCTTTATCTTTTGAGACTGAACTTGCAGGGTGCCACCCAGTGAATCCCCCTGAGTCTGCTGAAACTTCACAACAGCAACTTTCTTTCATGGACCACACTTATTTAAGGATTTTTAAAGAAACTACAAGACAGTGATATTTCCTATGGAAAAAAAATCTTCTCCTGGAATTTTATCTTCAATCCCATTTTTATTTTAAGTGATAATGTGCCATGGAAGTAAGTTGCATTGTACAAATCACACTCTTGAAAATTATTCCACAAGTACCACTAGATTCTCATCTATTAACTTCATATGAAGCAGGGGGAAGAAAAATGGGAAAAGAAGAAAGTTCCAGTATCCTAAAATCTTATTCAAGAAAACAGATCACAGGATGTTAGGGGTTGGAAGGGACCTCCATAGAGCAAGTCCAACCCCCCTGCCAGAGCAGCACCATAGAATCTAGCACAGGTTGCAAAGGAACACATCCAGACAGGGCCGGAAAGTCTCCAGAGAAGGAGACTCCACAACCTCTCTGGGCAGCCTGTGCCAGTGCTCTGGGACCCATTTATTGCTCTCCTTACTGATTGAAATTTCAGTGGTTAGCTGTATTTCTATACCATCTATTAATTTAATTTTTTTTTTCCATGGGAAAATATTAATTTTCTTTAGAAGAGTTTAGGAAATTTTCCAGGAAGTATTTGCTGTGTAACCCCCAAGTCTGATTCCAGCTTACAGGGCCTCAGAAGCAGCCTATTGACAAGAGGGCACAATGAGTTCTCCAGGGTAACAGCCCCTAGGAGTTTGTGTTTGTCAGAGCAGACCCTTGTAAAGCAACCTCTTCCTAACACATGGAGTGTGTGGCTCTGTGCCTCCTGCACATCACAGCAAGTCTCTGCACTGGACACCTCCTGCAAAGTTACCTTTTCCAAACGGTGTGAGGAAGTGCTCCCAAATCAAACCCATGCCGAAGGCTCCGAACTGAGATTCAGGAATACACAGAGTAGAAACCAGGGTTAATATTAGAGGAGCACACACCACCTTAATAAATGACACTTCTAAAATACAGCACCTGAATTCTACCAGTGTTATTAGTAAGCTGTCTCCTGCACTGAATGAATGAACAAGGACAATATTGTTACTTATAATTCAGAGCTGGCTTGTATGAAAAAGACATGTGGCATCAGGAAAATGTAATTAATTTGCTGGTGTAAGCCTTCATAAATTATCAAGTATTCCCAATAGAAGTCCTGCAAAACTTACAGAGAACATGAGCTGCCTTTAAATTACTTAGTTTGCTTGCTACCAGAATTCTTTTAAGGTGGTTAGATACTGACACAGTATTAAAAATCCTCAAACCATTGCAATGTCTGGCACGCTGAGCCACCTTTAATTAAGACCATAATGTTCCTTTGGGTCATACATATGACAGTAATCTGTGTCCAGAGGCTGTCGCTCTCTTCTCTAATGGACTACAGCACACAAAAATTAATTATAGGGGAAAGGTTGCTGCTCCAACTGGGACTGGAGTCTGAAGATTCGAAGGCAAATGTTTTGCTCTTGATCAAAACAAGCAGCTCCTTCTGCAGCAGCCAGCATCATTTCTGTCACACAGCACTTAACCCTCACTTCCAGCCTTAAAACCAGCAAATTCGTTGCCCGAGGGGAAATTCTTACATTTTCTTTTATTCCTTCATTTGTTCATTATGATGCCATCACATAAGCATCTGAGCACAACTCTGCCTGACAAAGATGGGGGGAAACACCTTATTTGAAGAAATTAAATGGAAACATCAGATGACAGTTCCTAGCCACAGGATTCCTGTAGGCTGATGTCAATAGAAATAGACTACAGCTAAACAAAGATTTCCAAACACTTTTTTTCATTAATATTTGTTTAAATCTGTCAAGGAGTTAACTTTGAACGTGACAATGCTTTTCTGTTTGCATTCAGCAAATACTCGATGGTAAATAATTTTACAGGGAAGGTTGCTTGCAGACATAGTGGATTTTAAGCAAACATTATAAAATATTAGTTAAAACAGGATTTCAAATCATGGTTCCTACTGTCTATTGCCTGAGACTAACTTTTTGGAGCTCTGAAACGAAGCAAGCAATACTCTAGGAAGCAAAAAGCAAACCAACAAAGATACCTGAGTGGTAAATTCCAGTTGCTTACGTTTATCAAGGAATTCTCTTGTGTTGTGAGCTTACCACGCAGATTTCAGAACTCACCATCAAGCTCACTAAAATAATCTGCCGAGTTAAAGCATATCTGTGCTGTGTTGACACTGTGTGTTTGTTCCTGCCCACAGGAGAAACAAAAGAGAGGGAAATGTGTCTTATTGCAAATATTTAAGCTGAAGGTTTAGGGAGGGGGAAGAAAAAGACATAACCTAACCCACCAAGCTTGAAGACAAATTGCTGGCTGGAAGGAGGAGACGGTGATGATGGTCTTGACACAGGATGGCCCAGCAGGATTTTCCAGCAGATGATCATCACAATGCAGAGCTGCAGTGCCAGTATGCATCCACAGGCCCCCTCCTCCAGCCTCGGGATGCAAACAGCTCCCATGAACCCCAGGGGAAATCTTTCAAGCAGCAGTGCTCCCTATTTCAGTAACACCTGAGATGATTAAATGAACAATGAAACTGAGCTGTAAATCTGCAGCGAGGTTACAGTTTGCAATCTGAATAGTATTAGGAGGAGTGAAATAAAAATGGAATCAATGCTCACAAGGATAATGTAAATCAGATGCAAATAAGCCTCCATTTTATTTATCTTTTCTTTGTTTCTTTCTAATAGTGGCATAGTTAGTTGATCAGATGTTCAACACTTAGTTTAAAACTCAATGCCTCCGTTATTCTAGGAGATTTCCTAAGGGATAGAGACGTAGCAACTTCCCATTCCCATGAATAAAATGAACCCAGGTCTTTGCCTGTGTATGACTTCAAAATGCAAGCCAGAATCAAACATAAGAACATGAAATTACAAAAATTTTCTTACTACCAAAACCCCTACAGGAGCAGGCATCTGTCTCTCAGGGCCTTCTTCACTACAGCAGTGGTGATGTGGGCACCACTGTTAGTGTACTGTAGTGCTGTGTCTTTGTAAAAGCTCTTTGTTATTTCCAGCTCACACAAATACATGTCTCATACATGGGCTGATGATCTACCTACCAGGTATAGTTATTTTGTCATTTTCTCTGACCAAAGTGACTGAAAATAGGTTTCCTAACCATTGTCTTTTAAAGGACAAATTAAATGTGCTATACTAGCACAACATTTGTCCTGAGGATCTTGAAAGTATGATTCAGATTTGATTCAACCATTGAAGTGTTCTACTGATTTGATCAAATTACTCATTGACAATAAACCAGCTTCCTAGTCTGCTACATGGAAATATTACACAATTGAGTCTTTCCTGAGCTGCAGTGTAATTCACCTCTCTAACACAAGCTCAGCCCTTACAAAAGCTACATAGTCATCAACCTACCTTAGTCTGTAACCGTGAAGATAATTGCTAATTAAAAAAAAAAATTTAAAAAAATCAAAGCTCAAAATACCTACAGAATTTCCTAATGCCTCTGCAGCACCATGTAAGAACTTCAGTCTTACTAAAAAATATTTTTAAGCCATCAGTCACTCTTCAACCAGCTCCAGGCCAGCCTGACACTAAGGCACTGCCACAGTTGCCAGAAGCAAGCTTGAAATTGTTGATGAGAGTTTGTGTCTTGGTGGATCTCCCACAACATGAGAAGCAATCTTACTCACGTTTACTTCATCTCCAAGATTAACTACTCCTTTGACTGACTCTAAAGCAATATGCAATAACTGAAGAAACCAGCAGTCAGCAAGCCTGCTGCACAGTTCTGCTCTCCTCTGCAGTGTCTGAGTATCTAGTAAGACTACATAGCCAGCCCCTCAAGTCCATTGTGGCTCCTGCCTCAGGATACACTCAGAAAGGATTGTGCAGCAAACACCCAGCCCTGTCTCAAAAATTCACATTTTATTCCCAGTATTAACAATTACTTTGGTAAGACATAATCTGTTCTAGGACAGACTCAAAGGCCACATGGTGGGTTTTTACATTCAGCTGGCTTTAACAGTTTGAGGCCAATACAAGTGCTTTAAGAATGCCCTGAAAACCTCCAATGGAGCTTGTCAGATCAATATCAATAACCACCAGGAAAGATGTTTAGATTGAGACAATTGTCAGGAAATCTGTCATGATACTGCTTTAGCCTTTGAAGTGAAGTGCACAGCCAAGCTGGAAGCCAAAAGAGAAAACAGGAACTTCAAAGGAACTTCTCTTACCTTTCACTACCACTGTTTTCTCAGCAGAAGTCCATATTTTGGGCTTTTAACTCCATGTTTCTGCCAGAATAATCTGTTCTGATACTGTACAATGTGCAACGGAATCATTACATGCAGAACCGATGGCCGTCAAGTACGTATGCAGTTAAGCAGCAAAATAAATCAAAACCCTCAGACAAGAAGTGAGATCCACCAATCTGCACACTTCACAGCTGCTCAGTAGGCTGAGTTAGGAAAAAAACACTTCCAGGTTTCTACCTGTCAAACCTTACGGCAGTTGTATCTTCATCCATTTGTCCCAGCTGAAGAAATGACAATGAATGGTAGGGACCACTGATCTATTTTGTTAGGATCCCAGGTTTCTGAGAACACTTTAAAACTGCTTTGCTCCTGGCTCCAAAGGCCTGAATGTCCCACTTCAGTTAATTTGTTGCGTAAAGGATGGCTCAAAGGACGGCTACAGCCCTGTTGATCAGCCTGGGTATGGAGGAATACCAAGGCAAAGCGTGAGCACAGGCACTCACCAGGCATGTATATTGAGGCACTGGAACAGGTTGCCCAGGGAGGTTGTGGCTGCTCCCTCCCTGGAGGTGTTCAAGGCCAGGTTAGATGAGGCCTTGAGTGACCTGTACTAGTGGGAGGTGTCCCTGCCTATGGCAGGGGGGTGGAACTAGATGATCCTTGAGGTCCCTTCCATTTTATGATTCTATGATTCTATATGAGGGCAGTCAAAGCAGGCAGCCCCAGCAGGGAGATGTACCTGCTGGCCAGCCCATAAAGAGCCTGCATGACTGAGCAGCTTCGGCCAGGGGCAGCAACAGTGGTCAGTCAGGATAGCCGGTACCAGACTGCCAGCAGTCGGCTCCTTCTGCCGAGCTCTTCTTCAGACAGAATCACTTTGTGCCACAAGTGCCTCTTAAATTTCCAAACCCCAACCTCTCAGATTCTTAGTCTTGATTTCTTCCTCCAGACTTTTTCAATTTTACTGCTTAATTCAGATAAGCAGCATGAACAAAAGTTCCCTTTCAAAACTCAAAAGGCTGCTGTGAGATTTAATGCAGGCAGAGCCTTGGCTGCTCTGGATAACAAAGTTACAGCAGAAGAGGGATCTACCATCCATTATCACTAACACCCTATTTCTTTGTCATTATCTCTTAATTATCTTGTCTTGTTTATTTAAACAACAAGGCAATTAAGAGACATTGTCAATGGAACAGAACCCTGGCACAGACAAACGGTCTCTGCTGTGAGATAAATGCCAAGATATTTAACAGGCAGCAGCATAACACCAGAGTGTTTATTTCCAAAGCACTGGGCAGTGATTGCTGGAAAATGTGTGCCACTGCTACTGCAGGATGCCTTAGAGTCCTTCTCGTAGTCACTAATTGTCTGCTGCCGGGTAGTCCCTTGGTACTTTCTCCAGTTGTGACCGTATCTTGTCATCATACCTGAAATACTGCACTGGAGTTTGGCCTTGCCAGAAGGATGCTGTCAATACTGGTTGCCACAAACCAGAAAGAACTCAGAGAACAACAACTGGAATTTGCAGTGGCCTTATGGGAAGTAGCTAAATATAATTTCAGCAGGAGATTGCTTAGGGGACAGGTGGGATGGAGGAAAGGCATTGTTCTATTTCAGCAGCTCAACAATCCATCTAATCCAGTGATTGTTCTCTGACAGCACAAAGCAGCAAGTTGTTCAAGGTGCATGGTATCTTCACACCACATAGCAACAGAACAGTATGTCTGTAGGGAATGTTTCTGCCTAGGATCTAGAATTGGTAGTGTTTTCCACTCTGAAGCAGGAAGAATGATTTTTCATCTCACAGTTTACTCTAAGGCAATCATGCTCACCACATGCACAGCTTATTATTTAGTAAATACATTTCATTTGTCTGGCATTGCCTCAGATAAGAGTGGAAATCTGTACCTACTAGCAATGAAAAACCCTGGTTCCTGTAAGCACAGACTGGTTATGAGAGAGGAGGTGGTAGGAGTGAAACAACTTCCAATAGGTTAGCGGGAATCACAAAATGTCAGGGGCTGGAATGGACCTCCAAAGCTCAGCCAGTCCAACCCCCCTGCCAGAGCAGGATCACCCAGAGCAGATCACACAGGAACACATCCAGGTGAGTTTTCGATATCTCCAGAGAAGGAGACTCCACACCCCCCCTGGGCAGCCTGTTCCAGGGTTCTGACACCCTCAGAGAGAAAAAATTTCTCCTCATGTTTAAATGAAACTTACTATGCCTCAGCTTTCACCCATTGCCCCTTGTGCTGTCACTGGGCATCACCCAGCAGAGCCTGGCTCCAGCCTCCTGGCACTCACCCTTTACATATTGATAACCATTGCTGAGGTCATCTCTCAGGCTCCTCTTCTCCCAGCATCACAGCCCCAGCTCCCGCAGGCCCTCCTCCTAACAGAGCTGCTCCTCTCCCTTCCGCATCTTTGTGGCTCTGTGCTGGACTCTCTCCAGCAGTTCCTCTTGAACTCGGGGGTCCAGAAATGGGCACAGTACTCCAGATGTGGCCTCACCAGGGCAGAGTATAGGGGCAGGAGAACCTCTCGACCTACTAACTGCAGCCCTTCTAATCCATCCCAGAATTGCATTGCCCCTCTGGCCACCAGAACACATTGCTGGCTCATGGGCACCCTCTCATCCACTAGGACTTCCCCTTCACTGCCTTCCAACAGCTCAGTCCCCAACCCATACTGATCCCTGGGGTTGTTCTTCCCCAGGTGCCAGACTCTACACTTGCTCTTGTTGAAGTTCCTGTCCAAGTCTGACTGAATGCTAGCACAGCTTCTGCTCTCAGCACCCGCAGGTGCATGCCTTCAGGACCTATGGACTTATGGGAAGGAAGGAAGTAGGTCTGAGGCTTGGAGTGACTTTGGAAGAGAAGCAGTTGGAAGCAAGTGGGGCGAGCATCCCACACTGAGCACTTCAGGCACAATCATGAAAGACTGTCTTCTGCCCTTGCACCACTCTCCATCTGGTGATGGAAGTGTGGTCCTTCCAGTCTCACAGTGTGGTGCTTGTTATGGCAAAGGTTGACAAACCTGCCTGAAAATAGTTTTTCTAGTTGTTCTTAAGGGTATAAAGCTCATGTTTTGGGTTTATCTTAATTTCTGTATAACTTCTTTTATGCAATAAGAATAGACCATTCTGTGGATTAGTGCTTTAAAAAAGAAATAATGCATTTGGGTTTTTAAGTGCTTATTCCTTGTTCTCTGGGGCAAAGGATCCACCTCTGCTAGAAAGACAGTGCTTAGAATCATAGAATCATAGAATTCCAGGTTTGAACCTAGAAATGCAATTGAAGAAAGGATGTCCACTTCGAGGTGGAAACAGAAGCCAAGAAATAAGGTGCAATGATGGAAGGAACTAAAAGCTTCCACCCGAGAGGCATCATTTGTTCTTTAATACTGTTGTGATGTTCCACCTGTATAATTCCTGGTTTTCAGCACCTTCTCTCTCTCAGTGAGTCCAAAGCACTAGGGAAATAGCAGTGTTTGTGTTGCACAGGTTGTTGTTGCAAACACCACCCTCACCTCTTCCTGCTCTGTCGGATGAGCGAGCTCAATTGCTTGATTATCTAAAGATCATGTCCGACTCAAATTACCATTACTTATTAAATCAACTTTGACACACAAAGATAATTAAATGCTTAAATCAAGGCATTCTACTTTGTCACACACTTGGGTCTGCTGGCAAGTCTATGGAACAGTTGTTAATACTGAAAATGAGATGAAAGATGTTCTAAATTTAGCTCCCCAGCATTTCCATTCAGCATAATAATGGGCGTTTGACAGTAACACATTGTTGTTCAGCCAGTGAGAATCACTTCTTGCAGTGAAATGAGCACACACCTTCAAAAGTGGTCTCACAGAAACCTGGAACCATTCAGGGCAGAATAGATAAATGCTCATTCACCTTGGAGCTGTATTTTGGCTGCCTTATAGCTCAAATAAAAATGAACAATTTTCAAATTAATATAAAAATCATACTTGAAAGACTTCAAATGGAAAGTATAGATGTATTTTCCAGCATCCATATATAAATTAATATCTACCATCTGGGTTACATCTGGTGATATTAAAGTGTTGTCTCTTGAGCAGAATAGGTGTGAGAACCATGAAGCAAAGCTAAGCAGTTCTGGCATTTAAACTGCAAAGGAGACATTCATATGCAGCCCCAGAAATACACTGCCCTTGTCCCTTCACTGCTGCTGCTACTTATAAGTCTGTGTTTTCCTTATTTTCTGCTGTATTATTGCCTATAAATTTTCATTTTTTATATTTTTTTTAAACCGCTTATATCATCTCCATGATCCAGGTTGCTGTATTATCCAGGTTCTGTGTTTCCGCTTTTGTCACAGAGCTCCAGTCAGGGCAGCAGTCACACTATAACTGAAACCCACAGGTCTGCTGTTTCCTCAGTGCTCCCACAAGGAACCTCTTCCTCTTCTCACCATCCTTTAACAATTCTACTGCAAAAAGCAGGCTCCTCTGTTTGCTCTCCTTGTCTTCAGCCTCTCAGCAAACCTTTCCAGCTCTTTGCCTTTCTGGATTCCATCATTTCAGCTAATCTATGAGACTGTTACTCCTTTTCCTCACCTTCCTTTCCTTAAATTATCCATCTCTCCCAAATGGTGTAGCTGCTTCATTTCCTCGCCTGGTCTATCTGGACCTCTAATCATGTGGGTTCCTAGGGACTACAATGTGCATTTGTTTGACAGTTATGGTTGCTTCCTAAAGCACCCCTGCTGAACAAATCCTCAGAGCTGATATGAGCTGACCTTTAACATGTAATCCTGGATTCAGGTACTTGATGCCGACATTGTCAGAGGATTTTCTTTTCATCACTTGCTTTCCTTCCCACTGCAACCAAGTGCTCGTTGTTAGTGTTTTTAATTTTCCTCTAAATTTGGAGGCTAAGTCCTGTAGTAACAATGAGGCATTTTTGACCACAAAAGATAAATTAGAATAATTGACTCCCCTGGCATACTAAGGATTAACAACAGGAACACGTTGCACGTGATTGAAAATGTCTGGGGTAGCCCACTGCTTCCTCTCTGTTTTGTTTTCAGTGGCAAACTTTCACTTCACACACTAATGTCTGAAAGCAGGCGTTCCCTTGGCACATGTATGCAGGCTGGCAGCTTCTACACACCCAGCGACATAGCACCAAAGCTGTCTGTCGCCTCACCGTGTCACGACATCTCCAAGTACTCCACAGAAGACAGCCTATAGTCCCAAACTAGGGACTGCAGAGAAAACAAACCAAATCTTCATTGCTGATTTTAATATTCATCTACTGTCACAGAGGTAGGGAACTCATGTGGCTGAGTCAGGAACTATAAAAATGGGATCATTTTATTTTCCTGAAAGCCCTGCCCCCAAGCTCTATACAAAACTAGTTTAGGTTTATTTATAGGTTCTAATGCGATCGGGAATCCTTCTACAGGATGTTATGGACACATTTAGAGATTTAGGCAGTCAGGCAATGGAAAAGGCTAAGCTACAAACACAGCTTCACCCCACTATCAATCAGGCTGAGCAGAGAATTAAGGGAGCAGCAGCAGGCTTTAACTCATGAAGGTGAGATAGGGCGATGATCCCTTGCTGGGTTTCTCTGAGGCTTAGCTGCCTTCTGACACTGCAAGCAATATCCAATAGCCTGGATCCAGGCGGCAGCAGCCCAAGGCAGGTGGAAAAGCCAAACACAACTGCCACAAGGCAGGGATCCGTGGAAGCGACACTGCCTTGGCAGCGACAGGGAAGATCCAAACTGCTCGGGTTTGCCCAGCGCAGAATAGCTGCCAGGAAATCAGCTGCTGTATGGTCCAAGAGCAGCTGGGTCTGGGTGAGTGCACACATCTCTCGAAAGGACCCCAGGATTTGCCAAGCCTGCAAGTGTGCACAGAGCGGTGCACAACTGGGGAGAGATGTCCAAAGGCAGGGACGGTGCAAACCTGAGAGCCATGTGAAAAGGTAGGAACCATCCAAGGCCTCATCCAACCTGACCTTGAACACCTCCAGAGAGGGAGCAGCCACAACCTCCCTAGGCAACCTGTGCCAGTGTCTCACCACCCTCACTGCAAAGAAATTCCTCCTAACATCCAGTTTCAATCTCCCCTCTGCCAGTTCAGATCCATTGCCCCTTGTCCTGTCATTGCAAGATCTTGTCAATAATCCCTCCCCAGCCTTCCTGTAGCCCCCTTCAGATACTGGAAGGCTACTCTAAGGTCTCCTGGAAGCCTTCTCTTCTCCAGGCTACAGAGCCCCAACTCTCTCAGCCTGTTCTTAGAGCAGAGCTGCTGCAGCCCTCTGATCATCTTCATGGCCCTCCTCTGGACTGGCTCCAACAGTTCCATGTCCTTCCTGTGCTGGGGGCTCCAGAACTGTACACAGTACTCCAGGTGGGGTCTGAGGAGAGCAGAGTAAAGGGGTAGAATCCCCTCCCTTGCTCTGCTGCAGCCCTGCTCTTGCTGCAGCCCAGGACTTGGTTGGCTGTCTGGGCTGAGCACGCACACTGCAGAGGTTGTCCAGTTCTGAACAAGACATCTCAAATTTGGGCTCATCACAGCAGGGATGGATGAAATGAAAGGTGTCTCACTTGGATGAGCTACTGTACAGGTGGAAGGGATACAGTATTTTTTATTTTACTTTTAAATGAAGCATTAAAAAATCTGCCAGGCAGAATATTTTTTCAGCTTTCTTTCCTAACCCTAGGGTGGCTGTAAAACCTCAGCAGTTAAAAATGTTTTCTCTGGCTCCAATTCTAATGCATCCATAAAAATTACATTTTAAATAAAGAAAACATGTTTTGTTCCAACTACAGAGTAGCTCTAAGATGTTACATGTTTATCTAAAAATGAATTTAATTCTCTATTTAAAAAAATCCTTCACTACACCATGACTGAATTTGTTGAAAAATCTCTGTACGTACAAAATCTCCAATTTATCAAACTTAAACCAGCATTTGGGGACCTGGTAACAGAAAAGCCTTAGATTAAAAAATCTGTCATCGTTTCCCCTTAAGACCACAGTTAGTTCATGGCCTCTCTGGGGGTGTCTGGGACTGGGGTTTGTGTTCTGTGAAAGGCAGAGCTCCCTTTCTTTTAAAGTCACGTCTAGAAATTTTTCAGACAACCTTAAGAAGTTTGAGACCTCAGTACTCAGAGAAATGTCACTGAACACTTCTGTCTTTTTGGCTGAAGCTGTGCCTGTCCCTCTCGGAGTAGAAGAGCATCATGAAACATATGAGTCTTTCAGAAAGGATTCATCTTGGGAAACGCACTGTGTGATTTCCAACACTTTTTCCAAGCTCCAGTACGGGCTCCCTCTTCAGTCTGAAGCAAGTCGTTTAATTTTCATTTCATTTCCTTTGTGGAATGGGAAAACTCATTTTTCCTGGCCTGGAGGCATCTTGTGCAGAGATCAATTCACATGCTTCCAGCAGACAGCATTTTGAAAATGTTTGCCTTAATGGAGTAGTGCTGGGACCGGGTACAGGTCAGCAGAGTGGATGCTCAGACCGTCCATGTGGACAGGCTGTAGCTGATGGACTCAAGACCTTTAAAGCATTGTGCAAAGGTTGTGCCCTCTCTCACAGCTGATCCCTGAGCTTGTCTGTGTTCCACTGGAGACATGGCACAAAGAGGAATTTAGGAGTTAGAGTAGAAGAGATCTATCCAAGGACAGATATAACTGTATAAAGTTTTTCTCTGCTTTCTTGTTTTCTTCTCCAGTTCTAACTGTTCTAAGATGTCTAAACCACCTCTGTGCCTTCAAAACTTCTTCCCTGAGAACCTACACACTGTGTGGCTTAATTTTCACTTGTTCCTTCACCTTGTTCTTGCCAAGATGCTCTGCTGTACATTTCTCCTGTGACAGTCAGCTTGAGTCTTGTCCACTAGTCTGAATCACGCATTGGTTGTCCCACTCTTCACCTCTCAGATCAAATACCTCCTGACCAGTGCAGGTCTAGTACACATCAGGCCCATCTGGGACTCCAAAGCATAAATGTGGGATGGGAGCAATATGAAGAGCTTCAAAAACAGAGTAACATCCACACCTCTTTAGGTTCACCCAGCCTCTTTCCACTGAAGTTGACTGGGAATGTTTTGCCTCCCCTGAGGGCAACCTCACAAATTTCCACTTCCAGCTGCATCCCTGCCCTCTGCTGTTGTCATGAGTTGCTGGGAGCTGTGGGACAAGAACTGCTGCCACACAAGAGGCAATTCCCTGACCAACCCCTGCAAACTCAGAGCACAGCAAAACTGTGCCCAAGGAGTCTCTGCCTCCCCCATAACCAAGACACTGGGCACACAGGGCCAGCAGTGCTCTGCCTCCACAGACAGAGTTGCTCCTCAAAATACAGAGCTCAGCCAGTGCCCTACTTCTGACTGGAGCTATTCTGGAGACTCCTGACTCCTGAGACTGCTTTTGTCTGCAAAACCTCTTAATGAGCCTTTTAAAATATTGAAAATTAAAATAAAAATATTCATTAAAAAAATATTGCCAGTAAGAGCAAATGGAGTTAAGTCATCTACATCTGAAATAGAGTGAAAACTATGTGTCCTCCTTCCTTTTGTTTTTGGTATAAGATTATTTTAATTGGATGTCTATAAAAGCCTGCTGTCCTCTCCTAAGAGTCTCGGTTCTGCACAGTATGAAATCATACAGATATGGCAAAGCAGGATTTGTTTAGATTGGAAGTCTGAGGGAATAAAAAATAGTTTCATATATCTACTGAAAAAAAATGTCATGGTCAGCTCTACCTTAAGCTAAAGAGCATTGAGGTCAGGGATGGCCATAAAAGCCACAGTCTCTCCTTAATAGGGGGGAATCAGAATAATTATTTGTTTTCCACCAAGGACTGTCATGTTCCTCCTAAAATCATAGACACTTGTTTGTCCATACTCAAGTAATTATGGCTGAATCCTGATGAGGCCATCCCCAACATAGTCTACCAGTCAGAGAAATGAGCCAGCCCCTAGTCACCCCAATACTGCTTTGTTAGAATGCCAATTCCTGCATCTGACAGCACATCACCACCCCTTGAGTGAGGTGACTGTGAGAGCTGGAGGAACAAAAGACAAGGCTGGAGTCACATGAACGTATCACAGAACGACAGAACTACAGAATCACAGACTGCATTGGGTTGGGAGGGACCCTCAAAGGTCATCTTGTCCAACCCTGCTGCAGTCAACAGGGACACCTCCAACTAGATCAGGTTGAACACATCATTTTGGAAACTGTGTATTGAGGACTCTGTATTTACTGCTACTGAGACCTCAGCAACCCTCCTAATGCCCTGGGACAAGCTGTCTGTGATGTGAGCACAGCCAAGAGCAGTACCAGATGTTGCCATGGAGAATTAATTGGGTTTTGCTGCATCGGTTTAATGAATTGGTTTTGGGGGACATCTAACTTCCTTGCCTAAGCTTGGGAAAAAGCATAGACTGCCAACAAGGTAAGAAAATGTTGTTCTTCAGCACATTTTGTCTTCCAAGACTCCTACTGCTATTGCTTGCTCTCATGGCCCCACCCTTTTGCGTACTTCACGTTCCCTTCCAAATACTTCCAGAATCAACCTCCTCACGTTCCTCACATTTACAATATATTGTGGGCTACAGAGTTCACCCACGGCTTTTCCTTCAGCTTTCATGATATCTGCACTGACTGGGGCAGAGTGACTTTTGGCAATATTTCTTGCATTAACACACAGGATCAGTGAATGTCTCACCAGAGAACCACGATCTTATTTTTACTAAATGGCCTGTGAAAGCATTCCCATTAGAGACAGTTTAGTATATTATAAGTAAGTGGATGGAACAGAGTGAGCATTTATTTACCTAGGAAAGTTTGGGTCAGATGGAACATCTGGTTTCCATTGAAATCTTCGATTTGGAAAAAAAAAAAAAAAAAAAAAAACAAAGGGAAAAAAAGAAGTCCAGCTGGGTTAATAGAGAGTTAAGGAAGGCAGGTGGCTGACATGTGATTGCAAGTGAATTGAAATCAGATCAAAACACAAGCATCCTCTGGAGTCTCAGTTTGGGTCATGCTTGGAGAATATTTTAGGGTCCAATTTGCAGGCTCAAATAAGTAAGAAGATAGCTTATAAGTGCTGAGTGCACAGAGAATTATGTTGTGTTCCGACAAAATNGCACACAGGACTGCAGGTGGGGTCTGAGGAGAGCAGAGCAAAGGGGCAGAATCCCCTCCCTTGCCCTGCTGCCCACACTGCTCTTGCTGCAGCCCAGCACACAGTTGCTGTCTGGGCTGCATGCACACGCTGCTTTCATTACAGATCTCAGCCTGCTGTGGGTCAGCCTGAGCACTGCACAGATTTGAAAGCATGAGTGAGCCCAGGTGTTTTGCAGGGGGCAATGAGAGCGCACACAGTTCTCTAGGAGCCACAGCACGGTTGTGCTGGACAGACCAACACTGCTCCTGCAAGAGCATGGGCACAGGGCATCCAACTCTGCCATCAGTGCTAGGAAAGAGTCTTGAGAGGGATGATTCTGGGGCTTGTGTTTGGTTGAAAGATTTAGTCTGAAAGTAGTCACAATGTGCTGCTGCTGCAGCCTCAGGAAACAATAGTGATGGAAAGAACTTTTTCTCTCTGTGTTGGTGTTTATTACTGTTCCCAGTGATGTGAGTCACCCTGAAGTCCCTAGGATCCCAGGAGAATAAAATCCTTTCATTTCCAAGAAGGCGACACCTCTTTTGCAATGTGGGAGATGAGTCCTCCATGCTACAGCAATTCTCTCTGCTGATCCAATTTGATCCAGAAAACATTTCCTGAGGAAACAGAGATGCTGCCATTTGAAAAAAAAATAAAACATTGGGACTGGCTGAGACACCAGGAGGTGCTTTGAAGCAGTGTTTTGCACTTCCTATACAGTAGTTTTATGTCTTGGCACTGTCCTTATGTGAGAAGTAATATGCAGAGGTACTCCGTTTGTGCATGGGAATATGTATTGGGTTTGCTGGAGCACAGGACACCAGCTGCTGTGTTGAGCAGCAGGCCTGGAAGCCTGAACTCCCTGGTTCTGAAATTGTAGGTCAGGACCCAGCAGTAGCAATCCACGACCATCAAAATGATATTTAAGTTCATATTTTTCAGATCAGCTGAGGATTCAAAGACAGAACTTAGCCCCCTTGATCCTCAGTCCCTGCTCTAATAAAGGAGTGATTAACATCGCAGTTTATTGCGTTCAATTTCAACTCTCATATGAAGCTAGTGGAGCTGCAGGACTGGTCCTATCCTATGTTCTGCCTATCAGTTAAGCAAAGGAAGTCCCAAGACAGTCTGGCTCACTTTCATGTATAAAAGAAAATTCTTCATCCCAGCACATGCCTGTGTCTTTATGTGGCTTTATTCTGAAAAGCAACTGTAAAAACGTGCATCCTGTCACTCAGTTGAGCTATTCCCTACCTGCATTTTTATCCAATGTATTTAGCACTAAAATTAATTTGTACAACATTTCTTTTTTTTTTTTTTTTAATTTCACTAGTGTTGATAAAGGTATGAGAGAAAAGGCTGATTTCTGTTCTGGCTTATGTATCACCAAAAGATTTGTTAAATGCTTTCTATTTCCAAGACCAAATGCTGCCGCCTCAACTATTCCTTCGTAAACTCAGAGGACAATTTATTTGCAGAGGTTTAATTGTGAGCAGAATTTGATGTAATGAAGTTTTAATGGCAAAGTCGTATGAGCCAGAAAATGCATAGCTTGGCTTCCAGATCCCAAGCTGAGTCTGCAAGTGGAGATGCTCCTATACTGAGAAAACATCATTCAAGCCACACAGGCACAATAAATGTGAATCCCTCACCACTCTTTTTATAGCCAAGAACATGCTCATGTAAACACTAATGCAAGACTAAGATGCTGATGGCTACTTCTGCCTAAGCAGGACAGCAGTTAATAATAAAGCTCAAAAAAGCATCCTGTAAAATCTGCCCAGCTCAATACACACAAATGGCCAAGTGTGTTTTCTTGTGAGCAGAAGAACTTCAGGACACCCTAAGTATCTCCTCTTCCCAACCTTACCAGTTTGTCTAAAGAAAACATCCCCTTAGAAATCCTAACCTTCCCTTGGGCTGTCCTGGCTGCAGCCACACTTTCAGTCCTTTGCTCTAGGACTCCTCTGGGAAGGGAACATCTGATAAAGCCTCAGGGGATGATGGCCATAAAAATCCTTGATTTGAGGTGAGGGACAGTGAACTGTGACAACCAACCAGGAATTCAACACTATGTGGCAGTAACATATTGTGTCCTACTAATAAGGGAGAGCTGCTAGTGCAGCTGTTCCTGCTGAGTCATTCAATATAAGAAAGTAGCTATGTAGAAGGTAGTTACGAAAAACAAGGATGTAGCATAGCAAAACAGGATGCCTGATGGGGACCATATTGGTCCTTATCAGCCTGGGAACAGCTCGTGAAGAGCTGCCTGTAACAAAAGAGAAAATGCATAAGGTGTGACCAGGCAGTCTATTCCATATGAGTACATGCTGATGCTGCAATAAAGGGGTGATCTTGGATGTATCACATTGATATTGGCTGGTTGTCTCTCCTCGCGTCACCCAACCCTCCACACCTAGTGATCCCCCACGTCGCTTGATTCCACAGCTTCTGGTGTGGTGATCCATGACATTCTGGTGATCCCCGACGTTCTGGTGATCCCCAGCATCCTAGTGACCCACAACGTTCTGGTGATCCCCGGCATCCTGGTGATCCACGACATTCTGGTGACCCTGACATGATATCTCTGGTGATTCCACCGCAGCCAGTGATCCCCGACATTCTTGTGTGTCCACAACAATAACACATACAGCAATGTTCCTAGGAGAAAATGACAAAATAAAGATTGATAAGAGCACTCAGCAACCTTCTCAACTCCTCATTCAATCTATCAGTATCTTCTGAAGATCAAATATGTGTTTGGAGTCTCTTCACTCACCTTTCATGCCCTGAGTTCCTCCTTCAGGCAAAACTAATCTAATACAGCATCTGGCACTATCCTTGATTCCAAAGACAAGTGCTGAGTGCCTTGAATCTCTTGCCTTTTGGGAATGCTTCCAGGCACACCCCAGCTGGTTAAACAGCCATCTGAGGAATGCCAGAGGTGGGGTGTGAGGAGCTGAGGGCAGACGCTGATAACTAGGGAGCTCAAAGCTGTGGGCAGAACAGTTCTTTCTGTAATTATGGCATTGTTGCCTAGATTTGAGCTCATCCCTGCTGTATCTTTGTAATCCTCTGTGTGGTGTGTCGAATCATAGCATCGTAGAACACTTGAGGTTGGAAGGGACCTTTAGAGGATCTCTAAAGTTCATCTAGTCCAACCTGCCTCCAGTCAGCAGGGACATCTCCAACTAGTTCAGAGCCCTGTCCAACATGATCTCAAAAGTTTCCAGGAATGGGGTATCTACCACCTCTGTGGGAAGCTTGTTCCAGAGTTTTACCATCTTCACTGTAAAAAAAAATATTCCTTGTATCTGGTTTAAATCTCCCCTCTTTTATTTTAAAACCATTACACTGATCTTGTCACAACTGACCCTGCTAAAAAGTGTGTCCCCATCTTTCTCATAGGCCCTGTTAAGTACTGCAAGGATGTTCTAAGGTCGCCCCAGAGCTTTCTCTTCTCCAGGCTGCACACCTTCAGCTCTCACTCTTTCTTTGTAGGAGTGGTGGTTCTCCATCCTTCTCATCATTCTTGTGGTCCTCCTCTGAACCCACTCCAACAGGCCCATGTTGTTTCTGTGCTAAGAATTCCAGAGCTGAATGCACTACTCCAGGTGAGGTCTGGCCAGAGCAGAGGGGCAGAATCATGCCCCTTGACCAACAGCATCTTTCGATGTAGCTCAGAATGCTGTTGGCCTTCTGGGCTGCCAGCAGATGTTGTCAGCTCCTGTCCATACCAAAAGACACTCCAAATAGGTGCTCTCTAATATCACATTTACAGTTAAACAAACACATTGACTAAAATTACTTAAAGGCTAGGTCTGATGTCTTGCTAATTATGTTGTAATTTCATGGAGGTGTCTTCTAAGGTGTTCTGTAGTATTTCAATCCAGCTCTCATGCAATAAGTTACAAGTTGCCCTATTTTGGGTATTAAATTGCCCCTACCATTTCTGTTTATTTGGTCATCTCATGTTACTGTAACGCTGACTTGTTTACTTGTTTCACAATCTAGATCTAGTTCCTGGCTGGTTTATTAGGCATTGCCACAGACTGGAAGACAGTGTGATTCCTGTATCTCCAAAGTGTTGCATGAGGTTTCAGCCATTCATTTCTCATTAAGTTCAGTGATACTCAAGCTAAAAGCAGGAATGCCTCTTTCTCTTTGTTGTCTTCTTACCTACATCTAAAAGACAGGCAAGCCTGTGACCATCCTTTTCTTCAGGTGCCCCACATTAACCTGAAACTCAGTAACTATAGTTTTTATTGTATAACTCAAGATCTTCCCAAGCATTAGCCAATGCAGTGCAATGCTCTTTGTTTAGCTTCACAGCACAGTGAGAGAAGATACACTGACAGCCTTGCTCATGCTCTCTGCATGGTTACCAGGCTGTCAGTGGTGATGTGATCTACATTCTACCATGGCTATGGATACATGTAACTAGCACCATCTAAGCAGACTCTCAGGTTTCTCAACGTTTTCTAAATGACCGCAGTCAAATGAATTCTAGTGCTGACATTTTAAAACGCTGTAGCCTTCCAGTATCTGAAGGGGGCCTACAGGAAGGCTGGGGAGGGACTATTGACAAGGTCTTGCAATGACAGGACAAGGGGCAATGGGTTTGAACTGGAAGAGGGGAGATTGAAACTGGATGTTAGGAGGAAGTTGTTTGCAGTGAGGGTGGTGAGACACTGGCACAGGTTGCCCAGGGAGGTTGTGGCTGCTCCCTCCCTGGAGGTGTTCAAGGCCAGGTTGGACGAGGCCTTGAGTGTCCTGTACTAGTGGGAGGTGTCCCTGACTATGGCAGGGGGTTGGAACTGGATGATCTTTGAGGTCCCTTCCAACATTACCATTCTATGCTTCTATGATTCTGTAATACAGAGTATCTAACACCAGAAATAGCATTTCTCCTTCATATTTTTTTACTCGTTATATCAAAAAACCCCAGGAATCAGAGACCAATAATTACCAGTTTTCATGAGACAGAAAAAACAGATGGTTCTTCTGTCTTTTTCACTGCCAATATAAGGTCTCTTTCCTAATCCCACTTCTACACTCACCTGGGAGAGAGAAGGGAGGGTTCCCATTTTCACGTGTTGTGCTACAGAATGAGCAAAGACAGAGGCTCAGAGGGACATACTCAGAGCAGCCTCTTAGCACTTGCTAAGAAAAGATAAGCAATGACTTTTCTGGCAGCAGCTCTTACCTGTGCTTCTCCCAGCCTGCTTAACTAGGACTACAGGGAATGAGAGCTGAGCTGTGTCACCTTGCTCACTCATTTTCCAAAGAGCACCTCGAGGAGAAGGACAACCTCATCTGATCCAGCAGTTTCCCTCTTTCCCCTTTCCAAGAAACATTGAGGTGATTCTGCTCATGGCTGCACTTGAAATTAGTTTTGTTGATTCTACAGCCTAACCAGTAAAGAGTGAATAATATTGTACATGTAAATTACAGCTGAATTATGATATTGCAAAAGTTCAGTTGAAGGCACTGGCTTCCTGTGAAGAACTGAGCAGGCCAACCTTTAACTGCAGATTCTTCTTCCTATTTAAATTAGCTGCTAGAAAGCAAAAAGCCTTTCAAATAATTCAAACACAGACAGCAAGTTTATGTCCACTTCTAAAATATAGTTAGGTGATGCCATTCCCAGTAATTAAATACTTCATCACTGGAAAACATAATAAGAACGTGCTAATTTCAGTTCACAGGAGATGCTCAAAGGCAATCAATTACAACTTTCTATCACATCCCCATCCCTTTTATGATTACTGTTCTGGTATGGAACTAATGTGTTTTCTCTCAAGGCTAAGTAAGTGTCTTCTGTTACCACAGCCTTATAAAAGTCTTTCTTAAGCCGAGTAGAAATCCACTGTTGGCTATGAAATGTGAATTCCTAGGTTCTGTTAGACACTCTCCTAAAATGATGATGGCAAGCAATTCAATACTCAGAACTCTCACCACCCCAACCACTAATGTTAATAATACTCGGTTCTTCACACTGTCATGGAAATTTTATAAAGATAATAACACAGGATCTAGAAATACCTACCAATAATATATAACATTACTTGAACTCAATTGAACTGGAAGAGAAGGTTGCTGTGGTCAGTGCACCGCTTGTGGTCAATACCCCACTTGCCCACTAGATGGACTTGGGGAGCTCCTTTCTGCTGATGGCAGAAGGCAATGGTGAGTTACAAGAGGCTTTAAGTATTCACTCACAAAATATGTCCCGACTGGCAGGGCTGGCTACAGCTTCAGACAGTACCCAAATGCTTTCAGGGAATTCTATTACTGTCTTGTCAGCTGCTGAGACTTCTGATTCTTCCCAGGCTGCTAGGGAAAGGCAGTCTCTGACCTGGTCCTGATCTCCCTGGACAATCTGTATCCAGGACTTTCTGTCTTGGCAAGAGGCTTTCAGGTGCAGGCAGGATGCAATGCCATGTGCAGTCTCAGCACAATGTCAGGATGGCTGTGCAGGCCGATTGCATGGAGGCATTTAGAGCCTGCGCCTGGTAAACTGGAGGCAGGCAGTTTCCAGGCAGTTCAGGATATAAGGTGGCAGTAACAAGCATGAATGCAACAGCAGAGCATGGATAGAAGGGCAGAGCAGGTTGTGTCACCTGCTCATCTCCTTTTATCCATACAGCCTGAGACTAATAGGCCTTTGGACACAGAATAGCCAATCAGAATGGCAGTTAGCTGAGCCTGACCACATTAGGTGAACCCACAGGCTTGCTTTACCCTTTTTAGGGCAGAACACAGGCCTGGCACAAGGCAGGCACAAGCTGAGCCTGTGTACCTTGTTTACCACAGAATGCAAAGGGCCAGGGTCCCCAGACTCAGTGGCTTCAGGTTCTTTGTCCTCTTTCCCACAGTTGCTTCTTCCCAAAACAGAGAGAGGGAGAGCAGAAAAACATCCCTGGGCAAGCCAGGACATGTATAAGCCTATTTTGGCCTGCATAGGCCTACTGCGACATTGTCATATTTCTTAGCATTTTTGTTCTCCCAGATGTGCTTCCACAACTCTCTGCCCATTTCCAGTCCACTCAAAGTAGTATCTCCCACCAATGAACCAGAAATCAGTTAAAGCTTGCTGTTGCCTTAATTTCTCTCTAACATTTTAAAATGGATTCCACAAAAGCAGCACTCCAGTCCTCTCCCCTTACAGAAAATACTTTGCTCCTTCCAGCTCTTAAAGATGGCTTGGTTACAGGCTTCTTTTCCTATACATTGTCACAGTGATGGGGAACTTGTATACAACTCTGTGACTCTTGAACCTTATTTTTACCTTAAACTAGCTGCCATGTAGCCTCTGGATTGCTGACAGAACTAGAAGCAGATGCTTTGGAAACCATTTGGAAGGAGCCTTTATTTGGTTAATAGATTATACATAGATTTCTGTGGTCAAGCTGGAGTCATAAGCCAGAACATGAGGCAATGAAATTCAGCTTGCTTGTTCAGAGACTTTCTGTAAGATCTTGAGGAGATAATTTGGACTGATATGGAAATGAAGCATCTCCAATACCCCTTCAGGTGTGTGTCTATCATTTTTGTCTTCTTTGGGGCAATAAAACCATCTCAGAGCACTGCTCTGCTGCTTTTCTTTTTTTTTTTTCTTTTCTTTTCATCCCTTTTCTTTTCATTTTATTTTATTTTATTTTATTTTTATTTTCTCTTCTTTTAATTTTATATTTCTTTTCTTTTTATTTTTATTTTCTTCTCTTTTCTTTTTTTTTTCATTTTTTCCCTTTCCTTTCCTTTCCTTTCCTTTCCTTTCCTTTCCTTTCCTTTCCTTTCCTTTCCTTTCCTTTCCTTTCCTTTCCTTTCCTTCTTTTCCTTGTTTGTAGGGTTTTTTTGGTGAAATGATGTTTGTGTATGACAATGGCAATTTTGCATGTACAGAGAAGCTGCTCTCTTCCTGACTGCACTCTGCTGAGTAGGATAGTAGCCATTTATCGGATCACTAGAAGTGTCTTCTCCCTTTCCTACAACCCAGAGTCAAGCACAAGGGCAGATGCAGGTCACACCTGATTTGAGGATATGCCATGTCTTTTGAAGAAGATGCCAGGGAAGTCTCCCATTGTATCTACGTACTTCCTACTACCTTACCAATCCCTCTACTAACCAGGGCACCCATTTGGCTACTTTCTTCAAAGCATCTTTTATGACAACTGCCTGCAGGAATCTCTGTTCAAAAAAAATCCCCGAACTTCTAAAGACCTTAGGGCTATTGCTGTCATGCCTGAAAAATCATTTGACCAAGTCAGCATGCAACTAAAGCCTTTTGCAGAAGGAAAGGGGCAGGCTGGTCCTGCAGCAAATACAAATCAGGTCTTGTTACTAACCATCATTAAATAGCTTTAAAACATTCACGTTTCTAAGATGTTTACAAATTGCAAGAGGAACGTTTCACAGAATAAAACTGCAGTCCTGGAGCTTAATACTCACTCTGCTATTTCATTACTGCCCCTGTTTTATATTAGCACACCAAGCAATTTGTATGTGTCTGTGGACCTTTCAGTAATGTATACCCAAAGCAACTGCCAAATGTTATTCAGTGCCGCTAATATGTAAGAGTTCTAATGAATAATGGTTTTGTTAAGAATGTGGCAAACTGCTATTTATTCAGATGAATTCCAACCAACCATAATGCCTGGGTCTTACTTCTGAGGTATGAATGCAATAATTACCAAACACAGTTCTAAAATGCAATTCGTTAACTTGGAGGAGATTGTGAGATCGTGACATACATTTCAAGTGCCCTCAAAGCTGCTCTTGGCTGGGTTTTCCTCTCCAATCCATCATTTATGTAAGCAGGATCTACACTTACTGAATCCACTAGGTGAGTGTCTCCACATCTACTTACGATCATTCATCAAGATTGAATACCTGGGCATGAGACACCAAAGCAAGCAGCTAGATCACATAGAAGAGAAAGGAGGAACTCACTTTTCAAAATTTGCCAGCTCTTTCTCATTTTCCATCAGGTTTAGACCCCAAAGTTAATTACAGTGGGTTCAAAAATGGTTGAAAATATCTTCAGAATGAGTCCCAGAACCAGCAGTTAGCAAGAAGTAGCACCAGAAGCAAACATTGTACATTAAAAAGGAAAGCTTGTTGGTGGGCATGGGGGAAAGGGTACACAACCACAGCAGAACTGCAATCAGCAGCCTGAGTCCCGAGCATGTGGGAGAAAAATAGGAACAAAACTGAATGATAGAACTGACCAGACAGTCAAACTGGACACAAAACTCAGCAATTATCTATTTATTAATTTTAAACAAACACGTTCAAGGTCGATGTCTTAGTGTGGGACGGTGGAGTGAAAATTAACTTAAAATGTTATAAAAATCACAATTAAATATTTTTATTGGAGATGAAACTAGGACTAGCACAAATGAGATCTAGAACCTCTGCTATGAAGACAGGCTGATGGAGCTGGGGTTCTTCAGCCTGCAGAAGGCTCTGGTGAGAGAGACCTGCCAGTACCTGAAGGGGCCTACAAGAAGGATGGAGAGAGACTGTTTGCAAAGGCCTGCAGTGATAGGATGAGGGCAGTGGATTCAAACTAGAGAAGAGCAGATTTAAATTGCATGTTAGCTACACATTCTGCACCATGGGGGTAGTGGAACACTGGAACAGGTTGCCCAGGGAGATGATTGGGACCACATCCCTCAAGATATTCAAGGTGAAGCTGGAGAGGGCTCTGGACAACCTGATCTAGCTGAGGATGTCCCTGCTGACTGCAGAGGGGGTTGGACTGGATGAGCTTGGGAGGTCCCTTCCAACCCAGACCATTCTGTGATTCTTTGAAAATAGCTGGGGGGGGGGGAAGAACAACTGAAACTAATTCATTACTGTGGAACTAACAGTGCATGAGCATAAAAATATTTTTGAGCCTGACCTAAAAAATTTTAAATCATCTGATTTTAAATCTAAATCTAACCATGTGAATCTAAAGAACTAACAGAATGTTGTTTGCACTTGCCAGCACACATTCTCTGCTCTCTCTGCACAGCTTCTGCAGAACTTGCAGAGTTGCAGGCATGTTTTATGCTGGCAAAGAGCTATAAACATTTTAAGCTACAGACTGTTGAGTGTAGAAATGTGCAGCCTCATAGCTGGGAGACAGATGATGCTGCAGGTGCACTAGTACGAATACAAGTGCCACACTATTTTTATCATGACTCATCTGGGAATTTTTAAAGAAGAGGCTTTCTTCCCTTCTGCAGTTGAGAAAGGCCAGGAAAAAACCCTGGAGAATTCAAGCAGCTGGGCTGGAGAAACATTTTTGGTTTTGTGCAACTCATAACTTGCAGCGTTTGGGAAGCACAGTAAATAGTGAGGAAAGGGAGGAAAAAGAAGATTTGGGCATAGAAGTCATTTGTGAAGCAAGGGTGTTGCAAAAGACTGTGGCATTTCAGAGGATATCATGTAAAGCCCTAGGTTTTTTAATACTAGATGGAAGTGCTCATTCTAGGAGGAGTTTCTCACATACTTGGTCACAAGAAGGCAATTAACAGTTGAGGACTGCAAAGGCTACTTTATGGCAATAAAGGAGATAACATCTCTGTGGTCACCACACTGATTCTGGTTCCCAGCTTGGGGCCCATAGGAAGAATCTGAGCTTTTTTAAAAAAAAAAAAAAAAAAAAGAAAAGAAAAGAAAAGTCTTTTAGGGAAGTTTTGTGTCTGTCTTTTGTCCTGAATCCTTCTCCTGATCCTGATCAGGAAAAGCCTTGACCTGAGGGGTAGGAGAGCTCTATAGCCACCCCTGGGGAACCTGCAGCAACCCAGGCTGAAATTGCAGAGACTGTGGCTTGCATGATCCTTATTCCCCTATTATGATCTTTTGAGGCACAGGTTTTATATACACAGGTTTTATATACCAGTGCAGAAAGTGAAGCTGGGGAAACACTGTTGCAAATCATTTTCTCACTCAAATTGAACTCCAAACTGGATATTACATCTATTGGTAGCACACATCCAGAACACTTTCTTACTGGTATGTGCAACTCACGGAATCAGATTTCCACATCAAGGCCAGGTTGGACGAGGCCTTGAGTAACCTGTACTAGTGGGAGGTGTCCCTGCCTATGGCAGGGAGTTGGAACTAGATGATCCTTGAGGTCCCTTCCAACCTTACCATTCTATGACTCTATGAGTCTATGATTTTTTAACAAGGATTCTCCAGCTAATGGCACCCTCCTTCACTACAGCATCATAACTGCACACTGAAGCATCTGATCTATTCATCAAGTGAGACGGATCTAGCAGAGGTTGTAGGTACTTGTAGACAACCTGTTTGAAGCACACACACATAGGAGCAAAATACTCTTAGATGCAATCCTAATAAAGTATTTTCTTTTTTATCTTTGAAACCAATTTTTTGGATTTTGAGAAGTGTAGTAAAATCTTTAAATGTCTCCTCTAACGGTTTGAAGCTGTTAAAGGAAAACTTGTAAAATCTGCCTTCCTCAGTAATATGCACACTATTACTATGTTTCACAAGCAAATTAACTATGAAAGACCAATTATACACTGCCTTTCATCTTCGGTGAGTAATTTCCAAGTGTGGGAAGTGTAATAAGTACATTTCTTCCTCAGGGTGCCGTCTTGAGGGGTAGTAGTGTTTTACATCCACTCCATACTAATTTTTTTCAGTGGAAATGATCTCAGAAAAGAAGAGTTAGGACTTATAATCTCAAAGGCAGATTTTGCAACCTCCACTCACTGAAATTTTTTTGTTTTGTTTTTTTTTTTCTGCAGTTATGTCCAGTGACATAAAGAAACCTGAATTTGCCAGCCACTGAAATGAAAGCCATTTGATGAGAAAGAGAGATTTAGCCCAGGAGCTTCAGAATCTCTAATTATTACACCAGAAAGAGTTTAGGACATGTAGGCTGGTCCAGGATCCTGGAACCAAACAAGGGAGGTAAACGGTCGGGTGCCTGCAGACACAGGAAGAGGGAATTGCAGCAGGGCTGCAGGCAGGGCTGAGTGCCAGCTCTGCAGGGGTGTCCTGAGCACCTCTGCCAGCATCATGGTGAGGCTGCAGGCTGAAAGAGCTAAAGCCTCATAAGATGCCAGGTGTGAGTCTGCACCTGCATCCGCTTTGAAAAGGTGCCTGCTTCGCCGGGCTGCGGAGTTGTACAAGACATAGAATATGCAGAGTGACAGCAGTTGGCAGCCTTTTAAGCCCAGGCAACTATTTCATTGTTAGTCTGAGTACACAGTCAAGCAAACTGATCACGTTTATTGCTGATTTTGTTTATACTAAGGGGTTTTCAGCCAAGAGTTAACTCCCTTGTTCAAACTCAACTCATTTGCAGCAGAAGTGATCTTCAACCCCGCTGCATCTGTGTGCATCCTTGTGAAAAGGGAGGGTGGGTGGCAATAGCAGTGGGAGCAATGCCAATCTTGCCTTGCCAACGTGCATGTATACTCTAAAATATCCAGCACTACTGTACATGGAGAGTGGTGATGAAAAGGACAAGCAGATGTGATTTACCTAATTGACAGCCTAATTAAGATCTGAAGAAGAGGTGGGTGATTTAGTGCTGTTGGAAAACAAGTTATTGAAAGGATTGAAAATTAATATAAAAGGTCTCAGTGGTGTTTAATAAACAGAATTCACTCCAAAATGTTTTCAAATGTTCCAGACCTCATTTTCTGCAGCAGCTCTGCCAGCCTATGATCACCACGTTCAGTGCAGAGCCAAGAGAGCACAGCTGGGGTGAGTGGGAGTTGCACAGAGTTTCTTGTTCTCATCTATTTGATGTGATGCCCGTCCCTTAGACTAGGGCATTAGTCAGGAAACAAGCAGAGTGCAGCATGCCTCTCACCTCAGTGAGATACCCTTGCTTGTTATAACCTGGTTTGTTCAGCAATTTCCACTCAGTTGCCCTTTTAAGTGCTTCAGAAGAAGTCTTGCCAGGCTGGATGCGGTTCTTAGAGCAGGGAATATGCTCAGCCCTGAGGTTATCCTCCTGGTTTTCACTTCCTCCTTCTACTTACACATTTGCCACTTTGCTTTTTGTTTTCTTTTTTTTTTTTTTTCCTGTTTCCCACACAAAAATAAACTGCTGGATCTCACCAGGTGTTTTCAGATTCTAGCCCCCAGTAATAAGCTGGTACTGAACTGTGAGAAAAGCCAAGTAGTAGCACCTGGGTCAACCTTCCTGCTAGATTTCTAAAGCAGACATTTGGGAAGGGGAGGGTACAGAGTGGAAGGAACACTTCTGCTCATCTGTCTGGACAAAAAGATGGTCCTGAGAAAAGTGTGGAAGGCAACGTGTAGGTGACAAGGAAGGATCTCTCATAGTCTCAACCACTCAGCAGCTGTTCCGTGGGAAAGGAAACTATTTAGTCCCCAGAAGCACCGGTGATGGGATCTTTGAGAGACCTACCTTTGAAGTCAGCTCTGATACCCAAACCAGGCACAAGGAGTGAACAGCAGACTTGGTTTCCTGTGTGAAGCAATCCTGCTGGCAAGGTTCTGCTCATTTGGTATCTGGGTAGCTCATCAAGCTATGGCACAGTAACAACATCCTTCTTGTACAGGGGAGATCCCAAACCTGCAGGATACTGCTCCAGCTACTGCCCACATAGACAGACCAGACCTTACCATATAGAAAGGGAACCAGGATTCCTGCATCAAAGTGTGAAGGGGCTTGGCAAGTCCAGCTTCCCATGCAAAGATTTTTGACCCTTGTGGATCAACCCAATTAAATTTGTAGAATCATAGAATGGTAAGGTTGGAAGGGACCTCAAAGATCATCTAGTTCTAACCCCCTGCCATAGGCAGGGACACCTCCCACTAGAACAGGTCACTCAAGGCCTCGTCCATCCTGGCCTTGAACACCTCCAGGGAGGGAGCAGCCACAACCTCCCTGGGCAACCTGTGCCAGTGTCTCACCACCCTCACTCCAAAGAACTTCTTCCTAACATCCAGTTTCAATCTCCCCTCTGCCAGTTCAAACCCATTGCCCCTTGTTCTGGCATTGCAAGACCTTGTCAATAATTCCTCCCCAGCCTTCCTGTAGCCCCCTTCAGATACTGGAAGGCTACTCTAAGGTCTCCTGGAAGCCTTCTCTTCTGCAGGCTGCACAGCCCCAACTCTCTCAGCCTATCCACAGAGCAGAGCTGCTGCAGCCCTCTGAGCATCTTCATGGCCTCCTCTGGACCCACTCCAACACTTCCATGTCCTTCCCGTGCTGGGGACTCCAGAACTGCACACAGGACTGCAGGTGGGGTCTGAGGAGAGCAGAGCCAAGGGGCAGAATCCCCTCCCTTGCCCTGTTGCCCACATAGATGCAGAGGTTTCAAAGATAATTAATGTCTTGCAAGAACACAAACAGTTAAGGGGAAACCCTAGAAGACACTCACATGAAAGCACCAAAAAAACCTGATCTAGGGAAGAAGGGGGGGGAAAGAGGGGGAATAAACTACAACAATACTTTTTCCCCACAGTGTCAATCAAAATAGCACCTTCTCAGACACCAAAGTCAATCTCAGGACACAGCTTAGTAGAAACTCTGACTCCAGTAGTTCAGATGTTCCCAGAATAATTTGTTCTCTGTGGGAAGCCTTCTCCTTTGAACCTGCTTCCTCCACTTTGTCAAAAAAAAAAAGGTTTTAATGATCTTCCCAGTGCAGTCCTTGCCTTTAAAGACTGGGGATTGTTGCAGGAAAGGCCTTGAAAGAATGAATGAAAGACATTTTTTTCACTGATGGTTGAAATTAGTTGGGGTTTAGGTTGATTTTATTTTAGATTTATGACAAGGCAGCCTGCAGTACTGGATGTGTTTTCTTGTACGTTTGTACTAGAAAATGAAATATAATAAATCTAAGAATAAGCACTATCCAATCCTTGGTTTATGAGCCCATAGAGAGATCTAGCCCATAAAATAAATGAGCACAGTATCACTGAGTGCTGGACTTTGTTCAGAGTTAGCTGAAAGTTATGCAAAATCATAATGAGACCTGCTAGCTTAAGCAAGAAGTCTCCAGCTACCTATTTTCTCCTATTCTCTTCTGCACTCATAGGAACCCCAAAAGCACTGTAATAAGTGTCCCTTCGATTCAGAACAGCTTACTACAAATTCTAAGATTACCAAAACCACAATTCATGAGATCTGAAAGCCCTCACAGTGTCCATTTGCCCACACTTGGAGACTTCGAATGTTGCAGCTCAGCACCGACAGAAGCTGTGACTGTCAGGACAGCAGCAGGTTGAGAAGATATCAAAGGGAATCACAGAATCATAGAATCAGCTAGGTGGGAAGAGACCTCCAAGCTCATCCAGCCCAACCTAGCACCCAGCCCCAGCCAATCAACCAGACCATGGCACTAAGTGCCCCATCCAGGCTTTGCTTGAACACCTCCAGGGATGGTGACTGCACCACTTCCCTGGGCAGCCCATTCCAATGCCAATCACTCTCTCTGTCAAGAAATTCCTCCTAACATCCAGCCTAGACCTCCCCTGGCACAGCTTGAGACTGTGTCCCCTTGTTCTGTTGCTGGTTGCCTGGGAGCAGAGCCCAACCCCGCCTGGCTATAACCTCCCTTCAGGTAGCTGTAGAGAGCAATGAGGTCTGCCCTGAGAATCCTCTTCTGCAGGCTGCACAGCCCCAGCTCCCTCAGCCTCTCCTCACAGGGCTATGCTCCAGGCCCTTCACCAGCTTTGCTGCCCTTCTCTGGACTCCTTCCAGCACCTCAACATCTCTCTTGAATTGAGGGGCCCAGAACTGGACACAGCACTCAAGGTGTGGCCTGAGCAGTGCTGAGCACAGGGGCAGAATAACCTCCCTGCTCCTGCTGGCCACACTGTCCCTGATCCAGGCCAGGATGTCATTGGCTCTCCTGCCCACCTGGGCACACTACTGCCTCATGTTCAGCTACTCTCTACCAGCACACTCAGGTCCCTCTCTACCTGGCTGCTCTCCAGCCACTCTGTCCCCAGCCTGCAGCACTACTTGGGGTTGTTGTGGCCAAGGTGTAGAACTCTGCACTTAGCCTTGTTAAATCTCATCCCATTGGCCTCTGCCCACCCATCCAGCATGTCCAGGTCCCTCTGCAGGGCACTCCTACCCTGCAACAGATCCACAGCTGCTCCTAACTTGGTGTCATCTGCAAACTCACTGATGCTGGACTCAATCCCCTGGTCCAGATCATCAATAAAAATATTGAACAAGACTGGGCCCAGCACTGATCCCTGGGGCCAGCTGGTGCCAGCTGCCAATTGGATGTGGCACCATTCACCACCACTCTCTGGGCCCTGCCCTCCACCCAGTTCCTGACCCATTTCAGAGGGAATCTGTCCAAACCAGGAGCTGCCCGATGTGCCAGGAGCTTGTTGTGGTAGAAGGTGCCAAAGGCTTTGCTGCAGTCCAGGCAGACTCCATCCACAGCCTGCCCTGTACTCACCAGGAGGGGAACCTGAGCATAAAAGGAGATCAGGTTGGTCAGGCAGGACCTGCCCTTCCTAAACCCTTGCTGGCTGGGCCTGACCCCTTGCCCATCCTGTAGGTGCTGTGTGATGGCGCTCAGGATGAGCTGTGCCATACCCTTGCCTGGCACTGAGGTCAGGCTGACAGGTCTGGAATTTCCCGGTTCCTCCCGGCCCTGTATAAAACTACAACATTTCAGGAGCACCTTATTTCTGCTGGAAGCCAAGGACATTTGCTCCATACATCTCCAGTGAGAAACATCCTGGAATTCTTCCTCCTGAAATGCTAACTGGTGTGCTGTACAAGACAGCCCAGTGCACTTTGAAGTGGTAAGTATGCTGAAATTTGCTGCACGTTCCAGTACCCCTGAGGGTCCGAAGGCCTGCAAATTATTTTTATTCATTTAAAATGAAATAGAAATTAGGAATAAAACAATAAAATCAATATTGTTAAAAAGAAGACATTGGAGAGCTTCGCAGCCCACTCAGTGCCACAGCAGCGTTCTGGGTTCTATCTGATAGGATCTCCTGTGTCTCCTCCTCTGAGGAAAAGCCTTTCATTCAGAGCAAAGCAAACCCACAGAATCACAAATTGGTGGGTGCTGGAAGGGGCCTCAAAATGTCATCCATTACAACCCCCCTGCCAGAGCAGGATCACCAAGAGCGGGTCACACAGGAACACATCCAAGTGGATTTTGAATGCCTCCACAAAAGGAGGCTCCACAACCTCTCTGGGCAGCCTGTTCCAGGGCTTTGTCACCCTCACAATGAAAAAGTTTTTTCCTTCTGTTCACATGGAACCTCCTCTGCTCCAGCTTGCACCCAGTGCCCATCGCTCCTTGTCCTGTCATTGGGTATCCCTGATCAGAGCCTGGCTCTGTCCTCCTGGCACTGCCCTGCACATCTTTATTAACACGAAGGAGGTCACCCTTCAGGCTCCTCTGCTCCAAGCTAAAGACCCCCAGCTCCCTCAGCCTTTCCTTGCAAGTGAGCTGTTCCACTGCCTTCACCATCTTTATGGCGCTGCATTGGGCTCGGCCATGCAGTTCCCGAAGATCCTTCTTGAGCTGAGGAGCCCAGAACTGAACACAATATTCCAGATATTACCTCAGCAGGGCAGAGTAGAGGCGAAGGAGACCCTCTCTTGACCTACTAACCACAGCTCCTCTAATACACTCCAGGATGCATTTTGCACATTGCGCACAAAAGGCAAAAAATATTACTTCTAGAACTCCACTGCCTGGTCTGAATTAGGGCTGTTGGAGTAGTTGTTCTACCCATAGCTATATGGAGTGACGATCAAATGAAAGGTCTGAGTGTAGCAAAGATGCCACATTTTTAATCAACCCCAGTAGTACTATAGAGCACAGGTTGTGTTTTGTCATACCAGAAGAATATTTACAGAATCACAGAACCACAGAAACATTCAGGTTGGAAAAGACTCTGATGATCACCGAGTTCAACCTATAACTCTGCTCCACAAGATGCACCCTAAAGCATATCCCCAAGCACCACATCCAACTGATAGCAGCTGGTAGCCCATGCAGATATCCATCCTGCTCAATCTTCTGTTTTGCTGCTTCGTGTTTCGGCCTCACTGAGGCTGCTGAGGATGTGTTGGTCCACACTGCTGTCAGGCCTGCAGTTGTTTTGCCATAGGAGCACGGGGTGACCCAAGTTTGACCACAGATTTTGAGTTTGGAGGATGTTTTCACTGAGGTTTGTGGAAATGGGAATCTCAAGGAACAAATGTGTCACCCAGCCAACGCATAGCCATAGATAATATACCACATCCCTATCCTCCAGCCTATGCATACTTTTGCCTGATTCAGCTAAGTATTCCCCAAAACAGTGGTGATTTTTTCTGTGAAATGCTTATCACCACATACTTAGTTTAGGTGCCTGTCTAAAACCCCTTCTTAATCTCCATACATTTGCCCCACCTTAAGTACATGGGTTCCCAAGGCAAGGAGGATGTCATTGGCGAGGGAGAGATCAACGGTATTCCTAATTCCTCTTTAAAGTCCATGTATAAAATAGAAAATAATTTCTACTATGGTTTGTCAAATAAAGAAAGTGTTTATGGGCCAGGTTTGGATCTGCTGATGTGGGTGGGAGTTTTTCTGCTGCCTTCGGTTGCATCCATTATGGTCCTTCTGCTGCACACCATATGTCTCGCTAACCACCACACAATCCCTCACCCCAAACTGCTAGCTCTTCTTCTCTTTTGGAAGGAGAACTAGTGAGGCTGATTCATGCAAAGTACCCTTATTGTTTATAACTATTTTTAGGAGCTCCTCAGTGATAGGAAATTTCAACCTTCAGAGGGAGATGACAGATGATCCGGTCCTTGACTCCGGGAAAAAGATTTCCGCAGGTGCTGCACTCTTCTGTTCCATGTCACTGCTCCCGCCTCTCACTGGCTCCTGGCTGCCATTTTAGAGAATAGCATGGGAATTATTTCAGACCTGGAGAAGATGGGGTGTGATTCAGCTTGAGTTCTCAGTGGGCTGCAGGGATGAAATTGGCAATTGTGAAAAACCTTCCTACACATTTTCCATATATTTCACATGTCATCCCACAAAGGGAATGGAAATAGAAGAGCCCCTCTTGCTGGAGCTGTGAGAAGAGGACAGAAATCAGAAGGGTGAGCAAGGTGTGCCAGAATGCTTCCCTATTACACAAGCCACTCCAGAAAAACCAGGGAGCAGTCCTCTCCCACACACAGTGATTCTTAAAACCTGTCCCATTAGAACTTACAGTTAGAGAAAAACCTCTGGTACTAATACGTCTTCATTCTTCGTCATGTGCAAGCAGAGTAGAGAAAGATTTCAGAAAGGATGAGACTGCTCCCCAGGAAAGCTCCAAAAAGTGGAATCGACTACCAGCAGTAAATAAACAGCATTTTGGCTTGTGGGACTCTCAGACTGATAATAGTGGAGTTTCAAACAAGGTACTGCAGAAGGAGATTTGGAGAGAGTGAGGGAGTTCCCCCATGCACTGCAAGGAGGAAAGACTTCCACATGTGAAAAGAAGCATCAAGATGGTAATGTGAAGAGGACTTTATCCTGCAATGCCCTCAGAGGCTCCTGGGAAACATTGCCTGAAGCACACCAACCTCCTAAAGCCTCTCCGAGTTAGACTCCAGCATCCTAGTGAGGTGCCCAGAGAGGATCTAGAGAAGAGGGGGCCCAAGGAAGACCTTTTTAATACCTGAAGAGCTCCCACAAGAAGGCTCCAGAGGACCTTTTTACAGATACGACAAGGGTTAATGGCTTTAAATTGAAAGAGGGACTAAATGTAAGGAAAAAAAATCTTCACTGTGAGAGTGATGACACACTGGAAGAAACTGCCCAGACAGGTTGTGGATGCTCCATCCCTGAACATGTGTAAGACCAGTTTGGATGAGGCTTTGAGCAACCTGATCCAGTGAAAGGTGTCCCTGCCTATGGCAGAAGGGTTGGAACTAGATGATCTTTAAGGTCCCTTCCAAGCTTCTGCGATGCTGTGATTCTGTGATGTAGGATGGGCAACCCAGGATCGTATAGAGGGATTGTATTAAACCTCAAGCAGCAGCATGTGTTTGGCAAGACCCAGCTCCGTGGTAGCAAAGGGTGCTACATTTTAGAAATTCAGTGCTAAACAGGGAAGGCTACACAAAGTTTGAGTGTCTCACATTAACTTTCTCTTGAACTCTATTCAGCTCTGCCTGACTCTTTATGCAATATGGGACATATTGATATGTGTCAGTTCTGTCTGGAGGGATGTACCAAAAATATATCAATCTTGGTACATTATGAGACCAAGTTGAATATTAAATTGTTATTCTACATAGGCAACACATTGCCTAGGTTGACTCACACATACAAAAGGAAATGTCTGACTTAATTTCTGTGCTTTTGGTGTCATTTCAAGAGGAATCTGGACTCCTTTCGCAGCTGAAGCTCGTATCTTGTGAAAGGCAAACAGCGACATCCTGTGGTGCAGCTCTGGGCAAAGTGCAGGTTTTATCATTGCCCTTTCTTGCATGAACAACGTCAATTTTGGCTATGAAAAACGTTATTGATTAGGCAGCCCAAACAGTATTTTACACGTGCAATAAGCTTTCTGTATACGTAGCACTGCAGCTGACAGGAATTTAAAGGCATTTAATAAATGAAACATTTTATATTCAGTTTCAAGGTAATCAAAATAGTCTAGAGCTACTTTTTAAAATAGATAATAATAAGNCTCCCTCCCTGGAGGTGTTCAAGGCCAGGATGGATGAGGCCTTGAGTGACCTGTACTAGTGGGAGGTGTCCCTGCCTATGGCAGGGGGTTGGAACTGAATGATCCTTGAGGTCCCTTCCAACCTTACCATCTTTGAAAACACTTACCCACCATTACTGGCATGGATTTGAAATCAGAATACGGTGGTGTATCTCCAGGGTGAGCTGAAAGAACCAATAAATGCAATAATTGAGTGAAGAATGGTCATATTCCTGAAGGAAAAAAAGTATTATTCCGATATGTTGATTTAAAAGGTCATTTCCCCACATGACACCCTCTTAAACTATGCTACCTTAGTCATTACAAAACTTCTGATGATCCTGTATTGATAGAAAGAGTACTTCAGAGAGAGCTGTAACAATTCAAGATAATGCACCAAAAATTGTGCAAGAGATCTCCACAAAAAGCTTGCAATAGTGTCAAAATCCTATTTCTATCGGAGAAAAGAGCTGCAGCATTCCTTCCTCCTGGCAGAAACTTGTTGTCATATACTGGTGATATCCTCAAGAACTGGTCTTAGGGCTCTATTTTATTTTCAGATGTATAAATCAGAAAGGGTTTTTTTTCTGCAGTTTCCCCCATATTAGATTCAAACTCTGGGTCATTTTAGGGTTTTTTCCCCCATTGTATTCTGTGCTATATTTGCACAGCTCTCAATTGTGAGGATGTCTCTTACTTAAATTTAGTTTGCAATAATTAAGACTCCCAGAGACACAGTCACTGGAACCGTTGCATCCTGGCTTTCCCATTTCCCCTGCAGCTTGTGAGAGTGCTTGTATTTTCTGCTATATTTTGTATTTTGTGCTATGTTTGCACAGCTCTCAATTGTGAGGATGTCTCTTACTTAAATTTAGTTTGCAATAATTAAGACTCCCAGAGACACAGTCACTGGAACCGTTGCATCATGGCTTTCCCATTTCCCTTGCAGCTTGTGAGAGTGGCAGCCACACAAAGAGCAAATGTTTGCCTATCCTCTGACTTCCCAAATACAAATGGCTGAGCGGATGGGTGACAATGATGAAGAATGAAGTTGGGAAAGAAAACAAACCTGTTCAGACAGAAAGGTCGAAATGTGTTTCTTGAGCATAAATTATTTTCTCCAGGGCTTCAATTTCATGACTTTTTCCCCCTTCAATGCAAACAGCCTGCAAAGGCGAAAGTGTGTTTATTGAACAGGGGGCACCCTGACTTGATGTTGATGCTGAGCAGGACACAGACATCCCTGCTGAAAGGTGAGAATGCCGAACCATAAGCTGTAAGGAAAGTATTGTTGCCAATGGATTGTTTGTAACCTTTCTTCTCATTCAAAAGGCACACACTTAGATAGGCTTTTTTTTTTTTTCTGTTTTTTTTTTTTCTTTTTTTAAGCCAAATAAATAAGTAAATCCTCACACATGGTGTGGAGAGCTCTCACTGTGATTGCTGACTTCAGAGACAAAAGAATTTGCCGTCTAGCATTTGCATTTATTTCATTATGTTTGACTGGCATATGGTGATCCATAAGCTTGCCGCTAATATAGTGCCTGTGTTTTTTAATTAAATTGATGGTCTTTAAAAAAAAGGTACCTGGTCTCCTGAGTAAGGTCTAATCTCCTCAATTTTGAATATTGCTGGGTCTCACATCAACACTTCTCTAGTCCTAAAATTGCTTCAGACTCAAGAAGTTGCTTCAGAATAATTTTTAAACGCAGGCCTGTAAAATTAGAGTAAAGGACAAAGAAAAAGTATAGCTGGGGATTTCCCCAAAGAAAAATGAAAGGGAGAAGAGCACAGGCTATAATTCAAACTGTCAATTAGACTTGACTCAAAGGAGTTTGAAAATTAAGTTTTTAATTTCTATATACTCCTTACACTAATCTGTTTGTGAACTTTAGACTGTCAGCTGAGAAACAAAAGGAGGAGAAAAGTAGACTCTCTTGAACTAGAGATTTAATAATTCCCCTAGGTCACAGTGCTCATTATAAAGGGAATGAAGTGCTGGTTCTTGGGCAACAGAGTAAACATCTGCATCCTGCAACAAGCCAGGTGCTCTAAATCAGGGCAAAACCAAGGCAGCCCAAGCAGCAAAATCTGAGCATGTCCTCTTGTCTCTCCAGCTTGCCTGGGTCCTGCTATGATTGCGTCTGCAGCTGGAGTGACCTCCCAGCCGGATGAGCACACCTGGAAACACTGATGGGCAGCAGCTGTCTAGCACCCACAGCGAAATTCCCAGCAGGTGTCAGGTGTTTGCCTGACTTCTCCCAGGGGAGCTGGATGCATGTGCGCTGCGCAGGCGTTCCAACGCCGCTGCTGGTTTGCGTGTCAGTGAACAACATTCAGGTCCTGAATTGAAATGACAAGGGAAAGAAGCCTTCTGCAAGAGGCTCTGTCATGAGCGAAAATGCTCACTGCATTTTTATTATGAGTTTCCTTTCCGTAAATCTCTCAAGCCCTCTTTTCTTGTGCAGAACAAGATTCTAACTTAGGCACAGCTGAAAATGGGGCACACCTACCACTATGAGCAATGTATCATCTTCATTAGCTTCTCTTTCCTAAGCAGTGCTTCACCAAAGCACAGAATTGATTTTCACACATTTCTTCAAATAATTCTGTATGATTTCAGTTTGTATGAACTGCTTATCTACTCTGTTCTTCCAGCTCTGCATTTGCTCATCAAAACCACATACTGCCTGCTTCCTGACTCTCAAAATGAAGAGAAGCACTCAAGATAATCACTACAGCAGATGACTGTTTACACAGAGGTTTGCATACATATATACTTTTGAATGCCAGCAGTGTACATGCAGGAGTATTCACAGCCCTGCAGACATCCACACGAACAAAAGCTTTCACACTCGAATATTTGCAAGTCAAAGTCAGAGCAAATGCCACCAAAGGCTGCCTTTATGAACAAGGATCATGTGGTTTTATTTTACTCCAAAGGTTTATGCATCTGGGAGCTGTGTTGCGTTGCTTGAACACTGCATTTTTGCTTTGATATGATTTCATTCTCAGCTTGGTCCAGGATTCATGTATTAAACATTTACTCTCTTTCACAGGATGAACAAAGCATTAATTTTGCTCATAGTGTCTGTGTCCCAGTCCGTAAATGCACAACAGGTATCATCCAACTTCTACAGAATCATCCTTTGGTTAAATCATATCTAAGAAGGAACGTTCCCTACTTGTCTGAGTCATGCCAGGCTTGTCCTCTTTCTACTCCCATGATGAACCTTCAGATGTAGGCAGTCCAAGGCAACCAGAAATCCTACACCGCGTACATGTGCCACATGCCCGATGGCCCCAGCAGTTTATAGGCTGTCCAGATGACAGTGTAAATGCAGTGTGTACTGGATCCATCTGACTGTGTGTGCACAGCTGCGTAGCACATGCACAACACATCAGACATGCTGAGGTCGGGATGCACTTCCAGTCCATGTGCAGGCCATCTGGGTGGTGCATGCACACATAATCCTGGCCAGGAAACCCTTGTCACAAATAAGACAGTCCTAATCTGATCCAGGAGCAGATCTGGGGGGGAAAGTGTCAATCACCACAGCTCTTCCCCTTCTTCCCTTAGGCATGGTTTTAGCACTGCAGATCAGAGAGGTGCTACCTATCCACATCACACCTAACAGCTTTTCATCTTTCTAATATTGTTAATCAAGAGTTTCCTCTCCTTTTCCCATTTCTAGTTTACAGTGAGTTCATGATTTATTAGCTTTGTATCCTATTTTAAAGGAGCCTTTATGAAAGAAACTACTTAATGCACATATTTGCTGGCAACTGTAGTTGTCATTCCTGGGGGTGGGGGCATGTTGTCCAGCTCCATGTTCCATCTGAGAGACAGCAGCAACCAGGAACAGAATGTTGTTATGCAGACACACATGATCTCTACCACTCTTGTGTGTGGAGACCGATCCTGGTTATGTCACCTCTCCAGCAGAGTTTAACTTTGTGTTGGCAAAGCCACTCCAAAAGGCTTTGCCATGCTGAAAGCCTGCTGTAAATGACTTGGCTTGTCACTGGATGACATGACAGAAACACTGAGCTTGCTGTCACCCAGTGCTCTTCCATCAGTCATCCACAAATTAGTAGTAAAAGTAAACTAATGTTTTGCTGGTCTTGTCTGCTTCTCTGGTTTTATGCTCACTGATGAGAAGAACCTGCTTGCTATGGGTGGATGAGCTTCTCCCTGAATTTCTCTCTTTCTCAGGGTGTTGTCTACAGAACTGGGCTGTGGTTTTGATGTGACTTCATCTCCTTATTTCTGTACTGTAGAAGAGATTCAGATTTGATTTAACCTTTGTCTGTATTTACATGTAAGCTTTAGATGAAGGTTTTTCTTTTCTTTCTTTCTTAAAAGGTGATTTTTCAGATTACAAAGATGACTTTCAGCCTTAGAGTCATCTAGCAAATGGATTTGACAGAGTTGCAATTGTTCACCAGCATTTCCAGGAAATCAGTGCCACTGAAGAATGTGTCACTGCACCTAGACTTAGATTTAGATTTAGATTCTGGCCATCTTACAAGTTGAATTTTCAAAACTTGTATACACACACAGAGAGACATAAATATGCAATGTATTTCAAGAAAAACCAAGCAGTACTTTAATGAACACCAAGCTGACAGTGCAGTGTGACAGTCACATTGCTATGCCTCACCTTGCAGTAGGTTAAAGGTCTGTACTGCAGGGATGTGGGTTTGCTTTCAAAGATGGCACACTGTGCTTCCCAGCAGCGGCACTAAGCCAAGAGATAAACACCAAGATGTTTGGTTTCTCCTCTTGGCAGTAGAGATTTGAAAGCTTTGGTGATGTTATTTCAATGTTAAGGGCAATGTCAGTAGCTGCACCTCTTTAGGTTTTCATCATTGTTGGAGTATATTGCTCAACAATACAAACACTTTCTGATACAGCAAGAGACAAGGTATTTTAATGACTCAGTGCTGTTGGTGGATAAATACAAAGGAAATGTTGATAGAAGATCAGAGTTATTTTATTTAAATGATCTTCTGCATTTTAATTTAATTTGTGTCTGTCCAGCAATGATTATTATCTGGCAACACCCAGTTTTATAAGGAAGTCCTCATGAAGTTCAGCAAGGGCAAAAGCAAGGTCCTTCTCACAGGGAAGGACAGTTCCAACCACCACTATATGCTGGGAGCCACCCAGCTAGAAAACAGCTTTGCAGAAAGGCACCTGAGGGTCCCAGGGAGCATCAGGTTGAACATGAGTCACCAATGTGCCCATTTGGCAAGGAAGGCTAAAGGTGTCCTCTGCTATATTAGGCAATCAATCACCAGCAGATCAAGGCAGGTGATCTTTTTTCTCTGCTCAGCACCAGTGAGACCACATACGGAATCCTGTGTCCAGTCCTGGGCTCCTTTGTACCAAAGAGCCATAGACATACTGGACAAAGTACAACAAAGGGTAGTGATGATTAAGGGGCTGGAGCATTTCTCCTATGACGAAAGACTGAGACAACTGGGACTCTTTATCCTGGAGAAGACTCAGGGGGCATCTTGTCAAAATGTACAATACCTGAAAGGACCATGGTCAATAGGCACAAAATGAAACACAGGAGGTTCCTTCTAAACATCAAGAAACAGTTTTTTACTGTGAGAGTGACCAAGCACTGGTACAGATTGCTCAGAGAGGCTGTGGGATCTCCATCTTTAGAGATATTCAAAGGATGTCTGGACATTGGCTCTAGGAGGCCCTGCTTGAGTAGGGGAGATTGGACCAGATGTCCTCTAGAGGTTCCTGCCAACTTCTGCCAATCTGATTCTGAAAAGAGCTGGGTTTTCAGCAGCTACAATACCATTTTTAGTGTCCCACACCACTCATTTCAGTCATCGACTGGTGCTGTTCATAACAGCATCAGGCAAGTCAATTGAGGACGATTATCTTTTAGTGACCTCATCATGGCCTGATTGTCCCACTGCCATGGCCAGCACTGTGGAAGGTTGACCATGAGCCAGCAATGTGCTTTTGTGGCCAGGAGAGGCAATACAAATCTGGGGTGGATTAGAAGGGCTGTGGTGAGTAGGTCGAGAGAGGTTCTCCTGTCCCTCTACTCTGCCCTCCTGAGGCCACATCTGGAGTACTGTGTCCAGGTCTGGCCCCCCAGTTCAAGAGGAACATAGAACTGCTGGGGAGAGTCCAGCACAGAGCCACGAAGATGCTGAAGGGAATGGAACAGCTCTGTCAGGAGGAGAGCCTGAGGGAACTGGGTCTGTGCTGCTAGGAGAGGAGGGGACTGAGAGGTGACCTCAGCAATGGTTATAAAGATCTAAAGGTGAGTGCCAGGAGGCTGGAGCCAGGCTCTGCTGGGAGATGCCCAATGACAGGGCAAGGGGCAATGGGTGAAAGCTGAGGCATAGGAAGTTTCATTTAAACATGAGGAGGAATTTTTTCCCTGTGAGGGAGACAGAGCCCTGGAACAGGTAGCCCAGAGGGGTTGTGGAGTCTCCCTCTCTGGAGATATTCAAACCCTGCCTGGATATGTTCCTGTGTGATCTGCTCTAGGTGATGCTGCTCTGTCAAGGGGGTTGGACTGGCTGAGCTTTAGAGGTCCCTTCCAGCCTCTGACATTCTGTGATGCTGTGATAAAGGAAGAGGGTAAAAGTGAGTATGGCAGGAAGTCAGTGGAAGGTATAACCAAGATTTATAAGAAAGGAGGTCTCTAGATCCCCCTCAGCCTATGCCCTAGCAGTCAGCCAAGCACACACGAGGATTGTTTGAATGTTTCCTTCATCATCACTTGCAGCCCTCACGTTGCTGGCACATCTGTTGGCTCAGAGAAAAGAGCAACACTTGTGTGCTGTGAGCACAATGAGAACACCCCGAGGGAATGGGACCCCAGCAGAAAGAACATGCTGTTTTACTTAGATGCTTTTTCAGGAAAATGAAACAACCCCACACTTAACACAACGTGTATGCCGTCCGTGCAGTTTCCTTTGGATTAAAAACAGAACATTAGACACGTATTTAATCAGTTTTGCTGCCCCTAGGGGTGTTAATATTTGGCACTCTCCCTTTTTCAATTAAGAGCTGCTGCACTAGTTCTTAAATAAAAACTAGTTAGGAAATTTCCATGAATGCTTTTCCATAGAAAAAGCATTTTCTGCAAAACCAAACTTCTTCTGCAAGGAAATGCTAATAATACCCCCTGAAGTGTCTGCATCTTCACTGGGCAACACTGACTCCAAGGGAAATGTTTTGGTTAGCTGAAACACTTCAGTCCAGATCAGTCAGACTTCAGCTTGTGGTCACAAAAGTCATAGCAATGCTCCGTGGAAGTTAAGCTCAGGTAACTTGCCTCAGCTCTTCTTTTTGCAAAAGCTTCCTTGCCCAAGACACACCATAAACATTCCTGGAGCTGGAACATCAGATGAGATCCAGTTGAGCTGGAGATCCCAGATCACTGTGGAAAAATGGGAATGCCACATTTGAAATGCGGTTCCCCCAAGGAACTGGGGGGAGTGGAACACTGGAAGAGATTGCTCAGGGAAGTAGCTGAGGCCCTATCTCTGAAGATATTCAGGTTGGATGAGGCCTTGAGTAACCTGTGCTAGGGGGAGGTGTCCCTGCCTATGGCAGGGGGTTGGAACTAGATGATCCTTGAGGTGTCCTTCCAACCTTAGCATTCTGTGATTCTATGATTCTATGATTCAAGGTGAGGCTCAACAGAGCTCTGGGCCCCCTGATCTAGTTGCAGATGCCTCTGCTTAGTGTGGAAGGCATTGGCCTAGGTGACCCTTGGAGGTCTCTTCCAACCCAGAACGTTCTACGTTTCTATGGAATCAGAGTGCCTCTGACTGCTGAACAAATGCCTGTTGACTGGGACAACATTACAGGAAGCAAACACTTTTCCCAGAAATGCCTGTTGAGGCATCAAACATCAGGTAAAAAAGTAGAAAGGAACTGCTGCAATGCATTTTAACCAGTCCTGCAAAAAGACTGACGTTCACTGTTTTCCTCCTTTTAAAGGCAAAGGCAAACAAAATAAACAAACAAAAAAAGCTCTTGATGGTGTTGTTCCATCTTTATGTGTGAAGCAAGGGATGACAGAAACCTAGCCTGACCCAGGTTGCTAAAGGGTCAGGAGGAACCAACACCATTTTAATCCATTCTTCAGAGCACAATGTTTTATCTGCTCTTCACATGCTGAGTGAGCTCAGTAATGTGTGCAACAGGCATAAAACCTGTGTTGAGTAAACACAAGCCTGCCAGAAAAGCACTCAGACTTGTTCAGGTAAGCTGACTGGGCTTTTGGTATGTTCTAGCAGGTAGATGCCCTCTCTGCTCACAGTGTATTTCCCATTTTCTCCTGACTTCATCAGCCCAGAGCTTCCAGCCATAACTCTCGTTGTGGTGCTGTTTAACAATTACTCCAATATCCACTGTTTCACTTGACTCAACACACCAAGCTTCAGGTTGCTGAAGGCAAAGTAATGTCTCCAGCTCTCAGATAATTTCGTTTACTCTTTCTCCTAATTTTTCTTTACTCTTTTTTTCCAATTCCTCAATATTTTGTCTAAAGAGTTGACTGTAGACCCACATGCAGTGTTTTTATATCAGCCTTATAGTGCATGCACAGGACAATAGTAACTCCTGGTTTCTACTTATCACTGACCTCCTTGTATGCCTGGAGGCTCCATGAGTCCTTTAGCCTCACGATCACAGCAGTGGATTGTTGTGAAACTTAACATATTTCCATGTCCTAGATCTTAAGACCCCTGTCCTACAGCTAACAGTTCCTTTCCACATGCTCCATAAACTCTGCTAGGGCACTCTAACTTTTTATAGCATACTACAATTCTCCCTTGACAAATATATCATATGGGAATAAACTTCATATGTTTTATCCTCCAAAACCAAATCTAAACTTTGGCTTTGTTTTAATAAAATGTGCAACTCTTTTGAGTGAATGGTTCTTATGCAGACTTGCTGATGTGTCCATTCTTTCTCCTCTCCACTTTTGCTTGGCAGGACCATACAAAAGCAAACCAGAATGAAGTTTGATGAAAGCACCATGGAGATAAGTTTTCAAATTATTCTATTTGAGATTTTTTGTTCCCTTTTTCTTTTCTCAGTCCAATTTTTCCCTTTTTTTTTTTTTTTAATTTTATTTATTACTACAGAATAATATCGTATGCCACTATAATCAACTGTGGAAGAAAGGAAAGAGGTATAAAAGGCTGGGATGCCTTCCCATAGGGAAAGCAGAACTTCTGTTCTACTTGATGCTTTGAAGGAAGACAGAATAAAAAGAAATACAAAAGCCATAGGAGCTGACCAAGAGAATAAATTGGGGATACTAAGAAGAAATGGAGATCTGTAAAGACAGAGATAGTCAGATGAAAGAAAGTCTTATGTATCCTCTCAGAAATAACTACATGGCAGCCAGTGAAAGCAGAGGAGTGGAATGCACTGAGGTCCCAGTCTGTTCTTACAGATTGAGGTAGGAGCAGAAGGGAGTACTTTGAATTCCTTCCATATGGAGACAAACATCTCACTGCTCCAGAAGGCCTCAAGGCTCACAAGAGGACAGGAATCTACCCTGAACTAACCCTTGAAGAGCAAATTTCAGTGATGAGGATTGCAGAGTAGATCTTCCTTTGAACGGGGCTCTAGAACTATGACTCCCTCTGATTACATCCTGGTGGCCCCAGGAGCAATCCCGACTTAGGCTGCCGACAGAAATAACTCTCCATACACTTGCCAAACTTGGTGTTCAAGCTTCTTCTAAATCTCCTTCCTTAAAGCCTTGTCTGCAACCAAGCCACCAACAAAATTCCTATAGATTTCAGCAAATACAAAATTTCATCTGTTGTGCATTTGTGCAGCACTGCTGTCAATAACAGCTCTATAAGCACATCCAGTTACAGGTGAAAAAAATTCAGTTCCTTTGCTGTCCTTCATTCTGCATCTGACAGGGATAGAAAACAGCAGCAGGGTCTTGCTATTTTGGATGATACCAAATTCTGTGTGATGAAATATGCACAGGCAAGGTAGTGGTTCTGTATATCTGCTTTTCAGTCAAGGTGACACAAAGTTGGTAGAAAGCTAAGAGTGAGACTCCTAAGCTTTCAGCAATCAAATTACTTGAAGGGCCTGCAAAGAAAAGAAGGTAGTGGTCCAAATTTTTTCAAGCCATGAACATACAAGGACCTCTCCTGCATCAGCTGGTGCAGTCAGGCAGTGGCTCTCCAGAACTTATTTGACCAGTTCTCTTGTACATCAGCTGGGAATTAAACTGGTTTTCTTTGCACTTTTCGATGTTAAAGAAGCAGAGCACTGGTTGTGCGCTGACCTTGTCTGTGTCTGTGTCTGTGCCTAAATCTATGCAGAAAAGCTTAGTGTAAAGCTTGCTTGGGATAATCATTTTAATACTGGGAAATAGAAGCAGAAAGCCAACCCACTTCCTTCTCTTCACTGAAGGAACAGAAAAGCATGATGGGGAGCAAAGGCCAAAGCCAGGCTGAACCTTGTTTCCTGGATGCTGACTCTGAACTCTCAGTGGACATTACATCAGATGAGCCATGAGCCTGAGCCAAAGCCTAAAGAGTTAAGAGGTCAGGAAGGTAAAGAGAAGCAGGGCCAGTGCAAGCTTTACAAGTCAGTAAAAGAATTTTAAAGCCATATGCTGCTTAATAGGCACCAGGGTAGAGGGAATGTGAGACTGGAGAAATATGATCTGTAGATCAAGTCCTAGTAACAATTCTGGCAGCAGCAACATTCAAAGCCATCTGCAGACAGTTTAGCAAACAATCTGGAACACCACCAGGAACAAATTAAAATAGTCAATCCTCGAGTCATGAAAGCCTGTATGAACAAGAGCCTGAGCAAATGAAATGGTGTTTTCTTGAGAATATCTTTGCAATATTCTCAAAAAACATCAAAAGACATTTTTTGCCCTCACTTTCATGCAAATACAAAAAGCTGAAAGGAGACTCATATGGCTAAGCAGAGAGGAAAGCGTTTCAGCACTGGGGCTCCAAGGCAATCAAAATGCCACAGATTTCACTGGCAGCAATATTAATCCCAGTCAGGAAGAGTCCTCCTGTACACTTCAGGGCCTCAGACCCGGATATTCCACTACTCTTTGCACCACATGTTGAGTGCAGGAGCTGGGAAGCAAGTGTGCTGAGAAATCCCAGGGAGAGGGGTGTGGGTGAGAAAACATCTGCCGTGCTCTGACACACAGCAACTGTACTCTTGCTACATGGATCTCGTTGTGCTGCACCTCCTCCAGCAAGGGTTGGGGGGGGGAGAAAAAAGAAAAGTGCATGTGTGCAAGAGGTTAAGAGCTGAGGATGCAGTGCCAAGAGGAAACAGAGAGGGGAGAGAAGTAGAAAAACAGAGGGTCGTGGAAACTGCAAGGAAACACACCTCCAGTAATGCTCTCCAGCAAGCAGTGCTGCCTTGTCAGCTGTCTGAAGTGGCAGATTGTCACAGAGAGGAGCACCAGAGAAAGGCCCACACCACGGGTGCAGCACAGAAAGAGATCTCTGCTAAGGACCTCGGTGACTCTTTTGGGGGACTTCCCTATGCTAAGTTTCACTCAGGTATGAGAGGCAGCTCCCACTCCTGCTACTCTAGTGCTATTCCCCCACTGTGCTCCTTCCCATTTACTGCTCCAACTCACCTTCTTTTCACCTGGAAAGAGAAGGGAAAGTTTTCACTCATGGGCTTATCTGGACTTTTTTAATCAAAAGGAAAGTTGAGTTCAATCCAAATTCCTAGTACATCAGATTCTCAACAGTTTAGCTGAATATGAAGAGCTTTCCTCTATGGAAGAGGTCTTGTCACAGAGCAGTCTGACCCACCAGCACAGGTGGAGCTGCAGAACCTCAGATCTGGACCAGGTTCTTGTTCAGACACTGCAGGATGCAGGCATTCGGTGCCTATGAAAGGGAACATTAGAATGGTATTAGGCTTTTTTTGAGCAGCCAGGAGGACAGCATGGGAACCAAACATTAACTTCAGGTGAATCGAATTTGGCACTCTCATTGTAGTAGCTCTCCTCTCAGCTTTGCTACTCTGAAATTAATGGATATTAAGGCAGAATTCTGCCCAGCTGAGTTGCAGATATAGGTCCTACCTTCTTGGCCTTTGATGGTGAGGATGAGAGTCAACCCTTGGTCCTGGTCCTGAGGAGGGATTGCGATCAGGGGCTGCTGTCACAGTAGCAGAGGTATGATGGAGCTGGCTCTTCCCCAAGCCCTGCTGCTCCTTTGCTTTGACCAGGAGAATGTTGTTAAGGTCCCAACACAGCCAGGGCTGGTCTTGCATCCAGCTGCAAGGGGACACACAGTTCCCACTGGGTGGTTGCTTCGCTGTCTTTCTGTTGGCTATGTCATGGACATTCTTAATCTCATAGTCAGAGCAAATGAAATAAAACAAAACAGTGACTTATACCAAAGAAAGCATTTTCCAACAGACTGGGACAGAGGAGGGGAACTGTTCTATAGAACAGTTTCAGTCTGTGTATGGCACTTTTGTGAGCAGAGCGGAGGGCGGGTGGCACTCGGGGCTGATGAAGCTCACAATGAGAAAACCACAGAGCCTGTTCCCTGGCTTTTTAATCGTCCTTTCTAAATCACCCATGGTATAGGTTTTGGAATTAAGTGCTTTAATAGCTGACTCAACCGAATGGTTTTGATGATGGTTTTATTCAAATGAAGGATAAGCTGTGCCTGCAGCATGAACAGCAGAGAAGCTCTAGGTGGTGGTGGAAACAACAGGGTGCCAGGAAGCCTTTGTGCCCCCCACACCTTCACCACCCCCTGAAGACAGAGATGCCTGCTTTGTCTTTTTCCCGTGGCTGAGAGGAGAGTGACAGAGTTGATGGCTGTGGTATTTTGGGGGACTGGTGGCTGACCAAGACCCACTGCAGGCCAGCAGCATTCTCACTCACACTCTGGCAGAGAACTCCCTGAGCTGGGCAGGGAGGGATGTGCAATGTGCTGCTCTCTGAGCCATTGGAATGAACTGCCCAGAGAGGTGATGGAGTCCCTGTCCCAGGAAGTGGTTAAAAAGAGACTGGATGTGGCCATGGGCAGGGACACCTCACACTAGATCAGGCTGCCCAGAGCCACATCCAGCCTGGCCTTAAACACTTTCAGGAATGAGGCTTCCACCACCTCTTTGGGCAACCCATTCCAGGCTCTCACCACTCTCATGCTGAAGAACTTCTTCCTAACATTCAGTCTGAGTCTACTCATTTCTAGCTCTGTTCTATTCCCCCCCAGTCCTGTCACTACCTGACAGCCTAAAAAGTCCCTCCCCAGCTTTCTTGTAGCCCCCTTCAGATACTGAAAGGGCATAATAAAGTCACCTGGGAGCCTTCTCCTCTCCAGATTGAACAGCCCCAACTCCCTCAGTCTCTCCTCACAGCAGAGTAGCTCCAGTCCTCTGAGCATCCTCGTGGCCCTTCTCTGGACACATCCCAGCACATCCATAGCCCTCATGTAACAGGGGTTCCAGAACTGGTGCCATAATTTAGTTGATTAGATTACGCTGGTGTAGTGGAGGGGTAATTAATTAATGAGAGATTATATTTTCAAAATTAATATTCTTTATTACTATTCAATATTCAGAACTCTCGCCACCCTGATCACTAACTATAATAATAACCAGTTCTTTGCATCAGTCATGGAAACTTTATATACAGGTAATAACAAAATCTAGCAATAACTAGTAATAATATGTAACATGAATTGAACTTGATTGAACTGGCAGAGGTTGCTGCAGTTAGTGCACCACTTGCGGTCAATACTCCGCTTGCCCACAAGATGGACTCAGTGAGCTCCTTTCTGCTGATGGCAGAAGGCAATGGTGAGTAACAAGAGGCTTTAAGTAGTTACTCACAAAATATTATCTCCCGACTCGTGGAGCTGGCTACAGCTTCAGACAGTACCCAAACACTTTCAGGAATTCTTGTCAGCTGCTGAGACTTCTGGTTCTTCCCAGGCTGCTGGGGAAAGGAAGCAGACAGTCTCTGACCTGGTACTGGCTCTCTGGATGATCTGTGCATCTCCAGGACTTGCTGTCTTGGCAGGAGGCTCTCAGGTGCAGGCAGGTTGCAATGCCATGTGCAGTCCCAGCACGGTGTCACACTGGCTGTGCAGGCTGATCACCTGCAGGCATTTAGAGCCTGTTCCTGGTAAAACTTTGTCAGGCAGTTTCCAGACAGTTCACGATATAAGGCAGCACAAATATAATGGCAGAAAGCAGATACAATGGCAGAGCACACATATAATGGCAGAGCATACATTGTGCTCCCTGTTCATCTCCTTTTATCCATACAGCCTGAGACTAATGTGCCTTTGGACACAGAATAGCCAATCAGAATGGCAGTTAGCTGAGCCTGACCACATTAGGTGAAGCCATAGGCTTGCTTTACCCTTTTTAGGGCAGAACACAGGCAGGCGCAAGGCAGGCACAAGCTGAGCCTGTGTACCTTGTTTACCACAGGATGCAAAGGGCCAGGGTCCCCAGACTCAGTGGCTCCAGGTTTTGTCCTCTTTCCCGCAGTTGCTTCTCCCCAAAACAGAGAGAGGGAGAGCAGAAAAACATCTCTGGGCAAGCCAGGACATGTATAAGCCTATTTTGGCCTGCTTAGGCCTACCATGACAGCTGGGTGATAGGTTGGACTTGATGATCTCAAAGGTCTTTTCCAATCTGACTGACTCTGTGATTCACCACACTGCTCAATCCTGCCTAGCCAGACACCAAAGACACATTTACAAATAGACATGCTGTATTTAAAAACAGACATCCTGTATCCCTAGTGACTCAAGGCCTCAATCCACAGCCAAACCCCAGTGCATCCCTGTATCTTGCTATAGCATAGCTATTGGATGGCAACACAAGCCAATCTCCACCTGGGACTGGTACCAGAGCAGACATAAACAAGATGTGTGCCACAAAAATGCTTGTCTAAAGCCAAAACTCCAACTCAAGCACTCTCACCCTGTCCTTCACTCCTTACAGGAGGAGCAGGAGTGATGCAATATTTGGTCAAAAGAGTTGCTAAAGATGACTAAACTTTGGCATAACCTGTCTGGGCAAAGCAGTATTCTGGATAATCAATGGAGAATTCTCAATTCATGTTAAGGCCCCAAGAGAGGAGGCTGCTGCTCATTTCATGCCTCAGCTTGCCAGAACAAATTAGCCTCTGGAGGTGTCCAAAGCCCTTTAGCTATCAGTCAGCAGCTTAGGGAATACAGGCACCTAGTTTAGCAGGGCTGTTTCATGAGGCACCCACAGCATGGACCTACCTTCATCAGGCAGTGCCAGACCTGTCATGTTGTATCTTTTGCAAGATACCATTTTCAAACTTTAAAAATCAATAAATAAATAAAATAAAAATTAATATTTATTTCTGTATTGCTTTTTCTTTGAAAGTGCAGAGCACCTGTAGCCAACCAAGTAAACTTGTGACAGTAGAACTGAGTATCCTTTCTCTTTTTTTTCCTGTAAACTGACAACCGAGGCTGCAGGCTACAGGAAGCAAACACTTTTTCCACAGATGCTAACCCCCCAGTAAACTCATTAAAGAAGTGGAAATTAAGACACAAATGCTTCAGCACTTTTACTCCATATGATTGTATTGTTCTGTTTAGGGCAGAAAGGCCCAAAACTTTGGGTAACTGATAAACCACAATACTTAGGGCAGATTCAATGGCACCTGAGATGCACCAAGCCCTCAGGAACAAGATATAAAGTAACTTGGAAAAGGAATGGGCACCATAGCTGCAGTTCTTACTGTTTTCCATGAAAAGGACACCCTGCCTACAGCTTTCAGCACAGATTGGCATAACTTAAACCTGGGTTTTCCCACTTGTCTTTACTTTCTGTCTGGGTTAAGAAAGGGTGAATGACCTGTGGATGTTTGGGGCTCCCCAACTCAAGAAAGACAGGGATCCACTGGAGAAGGTCCAGCGAAGAGCTGCAAGGATGACTGCAAGACTTGAACACCTCCTCCTATGAAGAAGGACTGAGAGAGTTGGGACTGTTTAGTCTAGAGAAGAGAAGGCTGAGAGGGGGTTGGACTTAATCTCTGGACATCCCTTCTGACTTCTAATATTCTGTGATTCTGTGTTCTGTGATCTTATTAATGTCTATAAATATCTGAGGGTTAGTTGTCAAGAGGAAGGGAACAGGTTATTTTCAGTGGAAGCCAGCAATAGGACAAGGAATAATGGATACAAGCTAGAACACAGGAAGATCCACCTCAGCATGAGGAGAAACTGCTTTACTGTGAGGGTGACAGAGCCCTGGAACAGGCTGCTCGGAGAGGTTGTGGAGTCTCCTTCTCTGGAAACTTTCAAAGCCAACCTGGACACGTTCCTGAGTGGCCTGTCCTTGGTGCTCCTGCTTTGGCACAGGGCTTGGACTGGATGATCTCTGGAGGTCCTTTCTAACTGCCAACATCCTGTGATTCTGTAACGTAAAAAATTATTCTTCTGTCTTTAGTATACTTTATTAGTAAAATTGTTTTATTGCTAGGAAATATTTGGTGAAAGAATTTTAAATTATTGTAATTAAGTACTTATAAGCTCATTGATTAAGAATGGTGCTTTAAATGGAAAGTCTTCCTAATTGAATAAATATTCACTGTTTCTAAAATTTACCTAACCCCCAGAAGGGCCAATTATGATTTGAGCTATGCAGAGGTCTGCGATTGAGTAACTGCATTAAAGCATTGTCTCTTCCGTGTGCTAACATTCATCAATCAAAATCACTGCAGCACCACCAATCACCCTGTGAAAGAAATCATACTGCTGTTGGAGGAGCAGATGATCAATACCTTCAGCTTTGAAGATAAATCTGGTTGCAGCAAACGCCTTGCCTGCCCAACAGCAGGGAACTATTACTCTAGGAAAAAAATCTGTTCCATTCAGATTATCTCTTCATTAGAAGTTTATGGGTGCCCTGCTAAAAATGTGGTTAGGAAGGCAATTTCTAATGCAGGGCTGAAGCTAACCATGTCTGGGAGAGAAAAGAAAGGAAGACAGACAAGCTGCTTTCCCCTGGCCCTGGCTCCAAGTTCTACCTCCTGGCTATGACAACTCCTCACACTCCCATTCTCAATGATGCTTCACATTCTCCTATATAGGAGGGTTATTGACAGATTCTGACCTATACTTTTTTCTTCCAGCCAGATACATCTTTAAATAGGGATTTTCCACCCTAACCTAACTTCATTACAATTAAAATTAAAATTGTTAAAACCAAGAAAACATTTCTAATAAAACACTGAAGGTAGCACCTCAGAAATTGCTTCAGACAATGTATTTTGTAATTAATTTGGAATCCTTTGCATAAGCTTAGAATCCTTGCTATTTTTAATAGAAAATAAAGACAGCTTGGCAGTAAAAAGTAATTTTAGAATCAGCAACATGTTTAACAGTGTTTCTAGGCACTCTTGGAATAATATTTTGGAAGAAATTTCTTTTTTTTTTTTTCCTCAGCTCCTCTGAAGATCCAGCTAGGATGAAAGAATTTTCAACCACTGAGCAAAGAGCTTCCCAGCACAAAAATCAGTGGTTAAAAACTCTATTGACCTGGCTGAGGCAAGTCCTACTCTCCAACAACTTTGATCATTTTAGTAATTTCCAGGTTAATACTTCCCAGGTTAATATCACAGCCTTGCTGTTTTCTTTTAAAATCTATTTTGTTGTAGAATTTTATATTACAGAGTAGAAGTCTTTTATATAAGGTTAGCCTTTTTTAAAACTTAAAATACTTTTTTTTTTCTCCCATAGTTCTTCTATTCCTGACAGGAAATGCACATAAGGTTTACCCAAAAAAAAAAAAAAAAATTAAAGAAACTAGGATTAGCACCACAAGATTGAAATAATTTATACAAATGGAGATGCACACAGAAGCTGCAGTTCTGAAAAGCTGCAGCAAGTGAAAAGCTGTGAATGAAGCACCCAAACTCTCCCTCCAAGAAGTGAGATGGAGGTAATTCATCATTCCATTAGACAATTCACTTGATGTATCTCCAATTACTTCCAATGGATATAAAGCTTAGGGTCACTCTGTGAGATCTGAAGATAGTTTTAATTGATTTCAGGGGGAATTGCATTTTTTTATCCAAAGGGAGAATTCAGCTGCTCACATTTAAAATGCAGAACCTCAACAGGCTTAAATAACATTACAAGAATCTGAGAGAACACTCAGCATTCATCAAGACACAGGATGTTTGGGAAAGAAACAGGTTTGTTCAGTTTTGCTGAAGAAATGATGTTGCAGCTTACATGGGATCTATCACAGCACTTTCAGAAGGNCCAGATCCCCAGGGCCTTTTCCTCAGAGCTGCTCTTCAGTCATTCCCCACCCAGCCTGGAGTTGTGCTTGGGATTCTGACTACCCAGGTGCAGGACCTTACACTCAGCCGTGTTGAACGTCATGAGGCTGGCTTGGGCACACCTCTGCAGCCTGTCCAGGTCCCTCTAGATGGATCCCTGCCCTCTAGCAGAGCAACAGGGGTTTCTGAGTGCAGGGCTGCAATTTAGCTAGGAGGCCTGCACTGCAGATCAGAAAGTGTTCCTGAATTCACACCAGTTCCATTTCAGATTCCTGAAAGAAATAGCAAAGCATGTTTGAGAGTATACGGCTGAGGCCTGCTGCTTATTTATTTTCATTTGGAGCAGTTCACCAGGCTGACTTCCATGCCTTCATGCCCCTGTGCAATGAAAGACAATGCTTGTGTAGCAATGAGCATCCTTCAGAGGCAAGGGCTTTCACCTCGCTCTGGAAGCAGCACTGTTGACCAGCAGTATTGTATTGAAATCAGTTTGGGAATGGTGAACTTAGATCTCCTTCAGTTCAAAACACTCTCCCCCCTTTTCTTCAGGACAGGGAGTGGAGCAGAGAAGCAGCAGCACTGCAGCCCCCTCTCAGAGTTTTACCAGGCCATGCATTTCCTAGCTTTGGCCACGCACAGAAGTGTGTGTGGGAGCAGGATACAACATCAGGGACATCACAACTTTTTACTGGGTGCATTTTATTCTCAGCAAATGCCAAGTCAATGGGCACCAGGACTGCATCACTAGCTTTTATTTCCTGCTGAAATGTTTTTCTCACCATAATGTACAGTCAGGAGAATTACTCATTCATGTCAGTATGGTTAGTGCCTGTTGGGCACTAGCTGAAGCAAGTGTACCCTGTTTCATTTCAGGCTTGCCAAGGAACCTAATTTCATGCTATGTTTTTCTTGCAAGAAAATCCAAACAGTGTTTTATAAGGAAAGCCTGTCTGTCCTATTTTAGCCTCTTGCATTTAGTCTCTTGACTCTCTTTAGCTCACTGCTGTCTCACAAAATCTCCTTTGGGCAGTAGCAGCATAGTTAAAAGCTCAAAGATTTATGACTTCAATTGTTTAGCTCCCTGGCAATAATGCATCATGACAGAAGCAATTGTTGAAACAGTCAGCTATGATACCATTCTTTTATGAAAAAAAAACTGTAGTGGAGATAAGGAAGGCAAAAAAAGTCTCTTGTGAATATTATTATCCTCTGGAAATTATCCCAAAAAGATTTGCAGTTCCTCTATAGAGTCTACAGAGTCTAGTCTGTATGGCTAGAGCTCATTGATTCAGACTACCATCCTCAATAGCAGATTAAAAACAGATGGATGTAGATCTGTTGTTGGCTACAAAGCTCAAAAGAAATGAGGAGTACAGTGTGGACTTACCACAAATGAAAGGATAGAAAGGATTCTTCTTTTTTCTTTTCTTTTTTTTTTCCCCACTTTAATTCCCTGATTTGTTCCTGTGTAGTCATTATACAAAGCCCATTGTAGTTAAAACTCAAACGATATCACCATAGAGAAGGTATGCAAAGTACACTGGAGTAGATCAAAAGTATACAAAGTACCCCAAAAATACACTGCAAAGTCTATTATGTGGGGCCTTTGTTAGGTCACCCTGCTGGAGCAGGGCATTGTCAGTGGAAAGAGCCTTTGTGTAAACTGACTTGGACTGATGGGAATCCATTTGCTTTAGTGGCTTGGGTCGAGTGAAGAGTAGATATAAATTAAGTGCCCTCGTAAACATAATACATATATACTACAAGGTGAGGCAAGACAGAGGATGAATGTTTTAACAGTCATGTCCTAATCCTTGTTTTCATTTAATGTATGCATATCTGCAGACCTGTTAATATAACAAGTACTGCCTGGCCTTGTGTGTAAGTGCAACCTTACAGACCCAGATTTACAGTCTTCTTTTTTCACCGTTTGATGTTGTGCTCAATTTTGAGTGATATTTTCCTTTTGTCTCTGCTCTGAATTAACTCAAGGGGTGAGCTGACATCCCAGAATTTCTCATGGAATTAAAATCGCAGAAGATTTTATTACCTGCTCATTGAAGCTTTTTATTTCAGCAATCTTAACATGATTTTATTTTAACCTCAATAACCTCATTGTAAGAATACAGAAGCCCTTCAACTTAAGATTGTAAATTCTGAGTTTCTAAGTACCATTTAAGATCTTTTATTTGGATTTTTGGTTATGCTAAACTATTCATTACATATAACACTCAATACATTTGAATAGGGTAGAAAATTAAGTCTCTGGAAGATGTAATAAAACCTGGGTTTACTTTTTTCATGATACACTTTCTCAAACCCAATAGATTAAGTAGTTTGAACAATAATGAAACTGCACATTTATCAGTGAGCTGTTCTAGCAAAACATTTTCAGGCAGTGTTATTTTAGCAAATCACAAGCCTAGTTAGGCAGATTCCCATACAGTTTGTTACTCAGTTTTGGTTCAGCTCAAACAGAAGTGCAAACAGCTTCCAGCAGGAGTCTACTTACTAGTAACAAATTAATTGAATCAATATTATTAATGCTAGTTTTGTAATAATGCCTGGTTTGTGCAATCAGTGTTACTGTTATAAGGATCCAGGGTAAATCATAGAATGGCTTCATTGGGAAAATATCTTGAAGATCATCCAATCCATACATTCTCTACGTCTGCCAATTCTGGGGCTAAACCACAGCCCTCAGCACCACATCTCTGCCTCTTTTTAACACCTCCAGGGATGGGGATTCAACCACTGGGCAGCCTGTTTCAGTGTTTGAGAACTCTTGCAGTGAAGAATTTTCTTCTAATGCTAACCTAAACCAAAGCACATTCCTGTCATCCCATCACTTGTTACTAGGGAGGAAAGATCAACACCCACCTCACTCCAACCTCCTTTCAGGGAGCTGTAGAGAGCCATAAGGTCTCCCCTCAGCCTCCTTTTCTCCAGACTAAGCAACCCCACATCCTCCAGCTGCTCCTCATCAGATCTGTTCTCCAGAACCCTCACCAATTTTGTTGCCCCTTACGTGACCTGCTCCTGGGCAAATGACCAAAGCATCCAAACAACTTTGTTCCTTTTCTCACATTAAGAGTATTTTATCTTTAATTTCATTCCTGGAAATAGTGCCCAAGCATAGCTGAACAGATCTCATAGACTCAGAGAATGGTTTGGGTTGGAAGGGACCTCCAAAGGTCATCCAGTCCAACCCCCTCTGCAGTAAGCAGGGAGATACTTCACTAGATCAGGTTGCCCAGAGTCCTCAACTTGAGTATCTCCAGGGATGGGGCCTCTACCTCCCTGGGCAAGCTGCTCCAGTGTTCCACTACCCTCATGGTAAAGAACTTACTATCAATAGAGTAAAGCATTTGTGCAGAGCTGTTGTTCAAACAAACAGACATTAAATATTGACCAAAGCTCAGATTTTTTTCAATACTATCTCCCCAAAGAAGCTAAGTTGATTGGATTTCCTTCTTACCATGGCTGGAAGATGAATAAATAAATAAACTCTTAGCTCTGTTAATCTTCGTGGAACAACATGAAAGTATCCAAAGCATCTACTGGAATGGGTAACGACTTACTTGGAAAGGTCAAGCTGCAGAACTCTTTTTGGTCAAGACAGTTCCATCTTCTGAATTAAAATCTGGGTCTTGCAAGCAGCTATACCATGGGATGCAGCTCAGAGTAAGCCTTGGGTTGGATGCTGAGGATATTCAGCCAAACAGCCACGGAGGCTCTTGTCTCCCATAAATTAAACTTGCTTTTCCCTAGGAGATTTTAATTTCATTTCCACATTGTTGTTATTCTCTACCAACGTGGAATGATTTAATTCCCATTGACAGCAGGCTAAATCAACAATTTTCTATCAAAACATTTTCCCATGTGAAAAATTTTTTTGGAATTTCCATGAAAGTTTTACTAAAAGAATTCAAGAATGTTCATTCTTTATATTAACAATACAAAATTATCTAATTATATTTTCTTTTACTGGAGGACAAAACCCACTTCACTCTCGTGGCTTAGGCATCAAATCAATGTAACTGGCAAAGCATGAGGTTACTTTTCATCTAAACACCCGCTTTCCTCTTCCCAATCTATACTAAAAGAATTAAAAATATAGATTTTTCTTTTTTAGGATAAAATACAAGAATTAATTTGCTCTCAGATACTTATGCCCTCTTTAACCACCTCTGTTTTACAATGCTGCTGGGTAATGTCAGAACTCGTCTTCTAGACAGAGCAGAGCATACCTCAGGCACCTCAGCTTTTCTTAAGGTGTCAATCCATGAACCCAGCATATGATATTTTTGGATGACCAATGAATTTTTCCTTAGTATTTCAGGGATCCCCTGCCTTTTCTGCCACTGCAGGGACTAGCTTTCCTCAAATCCCAGACTGCAGAAAAGCAACACCACTCCCATTATTTCAGATGTGAGTCCACAAACCAAATCATTATTAAAATTACAACACTTCCAAAAAGTGTTACCTCTGTTACCAAACGTTCTCTATTTTCTCTCTTTTATGACTGAATCATCCCAGGTCCTTTTCCTCAGGGCTGCTCTCCAGCCATTCACCACCCAGCCTGTATTTGTGCTTGGGATTGTGCCTACCCAGGTGGAAATGAGTAAGCCAGACTCATTTTAGGTTTTTTTGAATATCCATCATAGAGAAGGGTCAAAGGAAAAATGAATGCCTAATGAAAAGAAGTGGAAACACTGGAATAGAATAATTCTTCACAAAGATCAGAATGAAAAACTGCCAAGGAAGTTGTGTATTTTTGCGTGTAAATGAAGTCTGGGGAGAAGGGAGATGGATTTAGACCACCTATTTTGATCTATAATAGAAACACAGATGCTCAGAATTACATCTGTCTTCAAATAAAATTGATGGTAGAATTAATTTGACTAGCCAGAGTCAATAAGTCACAGCCACATAACATCTAATGGCTGTGGCACCCTGTGAAATACAGACTGGATGAAAAGGGTTGCTTTGTCATTCTACAGACTGCCCAGGGAGCTGGATAACCTTTGCTGCACTGCTGTCTTCAACTTGCATATCTATTGGGCACACAAAGTTCATTTTGAGCACTACAGGAGCTCGTCAGAGGATACCTTCTCACCACAAATCAGTTGTGTGAGCTACTTCAAGGAGAAGCATTTGCACTGCAGTATATCAGCCAATGCAAGGTAATCCTTGGCAACCTCTGCATGTAGATGTAGGCCTGGCCAGGGTTAATGAATTAATTATTTCTGAGATTGAGGCAAATGCTGGCAAAGCAGAGAGAGGCGTGTACTGGTGTGGGCTTGTTTTTTCTTTTGCTGTGTTTCTGTAGAAGGCAGCTGACTGTGGACTGACCTACAGTGACCATTGAATTTACACTTAAGCAACTATCCTCTTTGAGAGAATGTAAAAAAAATCTCAGCCTGATGAATTTACCTCATTTTTGCATTTATGGTACTGTAGGAGTAGTCAGGTGACAACACAAGTGAAATAAAGAGCGAGCCCTCCGCAAGGGCTTTAAGGGCTAAAAGTCTTTTGAAAAGTAGGACACTGTCTTCAAGTCTTTTAGAAAAAGCCTCCCTTTGGTTTGAGGCGTATTTTGAAGCATAACATGACTGGTTTGCCCTTCCACCCTTCTAATGTCACTGGTTTGGTCTGGAAATGTTTTTCATCAAATAGGAGTGTCCCTGTACAGGAAGGAAAAGAAAACATTTTCACTCATTCAATGAATTCCAAAGGTTCCGCTGCGGAATGAGAAAGGGTCTGATGACATTTTCTAGCAGCCAGCAAATCATGCTGTCATGCATAGGGAAAAAGCCACTAAAATATCCCCAGCTAAAATATCACAAAATTATGTAGAGCTCAATCCTGGGGAGCCATCTGCCATGTGAAAGCTCCACTCATTTCTAAAGGCATGCAGGCAGGCTTGCAGGACTGGACGCATAATTTGTCCCTTTTAGAAGCTGTAGCTGTCGAAAAGAAGCCTTCAGCAGAAACACTTCAGCGGCAGGGGTGGCCTGGGAGGGGGGGAACCACACAACAAAAAGTCTGTGAATTCAACTGAGCAGGAAAAAAACCAAACCTACCACACACCCTCCAAAGGAGCTTGTGTGCTGGCTGAAAATGCACAACAGCTACAGGTACAGAAATGAGCTGCCCGTGAAAGTTCTGATCCTGCCATCTGCACGCATGGAAATCTGCCTGCTCCCAGGGAGCTTTCTGTCTTGCAACTGTGCAGCTAAGGTTCTTTCTCAGGAACTCTCCTTTTCCGAATGAGCAGCCCTTTAAAACTCAAAATAAATTAAGCCAGCCCACACGAAAGAATTTTTGACATACATCACACAATGAATAGAGAGATGTGTATGTGGATGAAATATTGCCTTTTATTTTCCTAGTGAATGCCTGTTAGGGATGGTTTGGTGGGTCCTACCTTGGGAGAGGGAGATGAACAGAGGAGTGAACAGCCTTTCAGTGTCCTCCTCCCAGCTCTGCTTCTGGGAGCACTGAACCTCAATATGAAGGAAACAATCTGCAGAGTGGCAGAAGGGGGGGGATGTGTTTTACCAATTGCAGCTCAGTGAGCTCCTCGACAACATTGCGCATCCATGGAGAGAGTCACTGCAATACAAATACTAAATGAAAACTCTTTTATGGCAGCAGCACAAGCGAAGCCTTTGATAAATATACATCTCTATATATAAATCAGATAAAATGCCATTAATTCTCAGCTTGGGACAGACAGCATATTTGAATTTACAGACGTGCCAAATGGTAATTTTGGCTTCCAGTCTTTGAGATGTGGCTGATCTATTATGGGCGATAACAGCATATGCTGCCTTCTGAGTCGGGTTCTGTTATGTCATGAGAAGCACCACTGCTAGTAAGGAAGAGCATTTTTAAATTGCCAAATGATGTTCAGACCACAGAAAACAGGTGGGAGCCAAAGGTGGATTGGATTCTTCAGATGGGTGTCAAATTCAATACCTAGCAAATTACTTCAAAGCAAACCTTACACAACAAATCAAGAGGGCAGGTAGTTTGTTCAGATTTATTTTTTTTCTTTCACAGTGTCAAAGGGTTGTATATCTTGACAATTTTCTTTAGCTGGTTATGCCTGGGAGAATTAACAGAGACATTTGGCCTTTCTGGGTCTGTGTCCAAACTTGTATGTCCCGGAGCAGTAAATCACTGCTGGAGACACCACAGAGCGGCAGTGAACAGCTGAGGAACAGGAGCATCTGAGCGCAATTTGATGGAGCAGATGTTGCATCCCAGTACTCCACAGCTGCCTCAAGGCTTTGTCTGGTGTCAGCCCTTTCCTAAATGAGTTTTCATAATGAATTTATCTGTTAATTGACACATAAAAATCTACCTTAATATAACACCAAGGACCTATCTTAAATTTACAAAAGCCAGGAAACTGCAGAGGGAAAAAACAAGCAAAGCCAAAAAAGCCTAAGCTTGACTGTCACCAAAATTCACCTGCTGTTTTCCATGGGGAAGAAACCACTGATGCAGACAGATTTTTACATGACACAGAATTAAACATCACTTTTGCCTTTTGCTGGTGTTTGCTAAAGGAAATGGTATTGCTGTGGAAAGAGCCTTTTTGACAGCTGCGTGGCTGTTGTGGTAGGCCTAAGCAGGCTAAAACAGGCTGATACATGTCCTGGCTTGCCCAGAGATGTTTTTCTACTCTCCTTCCTTCTGTTTTGGTGAGAAGCAACCACAGGAAAGAGGACAAAGAACCTGGAGCCACTGAATCTAAGGACTCTGGCCTGCCCAGACTTGTTTGCATCCTGTGGTAAACAAGGTACACAGGTTCGACTTGTGCCAGGCCTGTGTTCTGCCTTAAAAAGGGTAAAGCAAGCCTATGGCTTCACCTAATATGGTCAAGCTTGGCTAACTGCCATTTTGTGGCATTTTGTGCCATTTTGGCTAACTNGGAACCTTCTCTTCCAGATCAATTAATGTTATATTATTGGTAGTTATTTCCAAATCGTGTGTTATTACCTGTCTAAACTTTCCATGACAGTGTGAAGAACTGAGCATTATTAACATTAGTGGTCGGGATGATGAGAGTTCTGAATATTGAATATTGATAAACAATATTAATCTTTGAAAATCATCTCTCACCTCAATTAATTACCCCTCCATAACAGTGGGCAGAGGCAATGCCTGATAAAGATTTTGGCAGTTACTCCTGTCTTTGGTGGGGTACTGTGGTATTTGAATACTTTATTTGCCTTTACCTGATGCCCAGACTTGTGACTCTGGTGGCACCAGAGTTGTCCCATTACTGACCAGCCCAAGCAGCAAGGCATTTCCCTTAGTCCTTGAAGAAAGATGCTGCCCATCAATCTTTGAGTGTTTCCACCATTAGTCAGCAGAAAGCTAACCAAGTGTGGTGGTGGCCCTCATTTCAGGCACAAGCTGGGGCACATCCTTTGATATATAGTAAAACTGGGCCATTATAAAGTGAGAAATCCAGAAACAACCTTGTTCTCACCTTGGTAAGATTAACATCTACATTTTACCTTCAGGAGAACACCCTTTCCACCAGTGAGTAAGGATACTTTTCACCAAAGCTACATCAGGAAGGGCTTAAACCTGAAATAAGTAGCCTGGGGAAAGGAGCTACACTGTTTTAGTGCCTGGGGAAGTCATACAAGGAGGGAGCTCCTGGGTTCGAAACACTCTTTCCAGGACAATTTATATATTTAATGTTAAACCACCACTACAAAGACCAGATCCCAGGACCTTCATCTTACATCTCTAGTTCATGCCCTCTGATGCCTCTGTCCTTGCCTCCAAGGAATCTTGTTGCTCTCTCGTGTACACAGCAGCATAACACACATAAAGAGGAGAAACTACACAAAAATTAAGGCACCTTCCTGAGGGAGACAGGGGAAATGTGTAGCTGAAAATATCAGCCAGAAACAGTGGTTAAGTCTGGACATAGAATCATAGAANAGAGCAAAGGGGCAGAATCCCCTCCCTTGCCCTGCTGGCCATGCAGCTCTTGCTGCAGCCCAGGAATCGGTTGCTGTCTGGGCTGCACTCACACTGCAGGCTCATGTTGAGCTTTTCACCAATCCAGATGGGATGGTATCCAAGGATGGAGATTCCACAGCTGCTCTGAGTGACCTGCTCCAGCGTCTGAACACCCTCACAATAAAAATAATGGATTTTGCCGTACTTCTGTTTGCTCTTGTTCTCTTCCTGCACACTGTTGAGATGGGTCTGATGCCATCTTCTTTACTGCCCCATTAGGTATTTATACACACAGACTGGATCCCCTGGAGCTTTGTGCTCTCCAGGCTGAACAGCCCCAGCTCCATCAATCTCTCCTCCTACATCAGGCTTCATGGTTTTTGCTGGACTCACTTCAATACGACCACCTCTTCTCCTGGGAAACCTAGATCTGGGTGCAGTAGGTTTTGGTGATCTGTCAGTACTCACTTCAAGCTCTCAGAGCACATCTCAGTGCATATAATCCATGCAATATGTTGCTTTTCTAAGATGAGGACCGTGCAGCAGACAGATTCAGCAGCTGTTCAAACCCACATGGATGTCTCTCTCCTGACAAACAGTGCAATAGTGCCTCTGGCTACACTAATGCCTGGTTGCCCTGTGCTAAGTGGGGCACAGCAGTCCTCTGTGTAGCACCTGCATGTCTCTAGGGGTACCCTAGAGAGGGTGAGGGTATTAAAGGTGCACTGCCTGGTTTGGCCCCTGCAGAGGCAGAGTTGTGGCACACAAGTGTCACAGCATGCAGCATCCTCATGTAACTCTGTCAATACTGTTCATAGCTAACTGACTGGTTATTCTAAAACTATTATCCTAGCCTCAAACTAAGCTTTTGACTGAAAGTACTCCCTCTTTACCGTCTTCTCTTTTGGTTAACACACTTCTAGTTCTATCCTGAATTTCCTTGGATGTTAGCCACGGAACCCCTGCTGTTCCTGACAGGATCTGAGTGGTGCCATTCATGGTGAAGCGACTGAAGTGCTTTGAGTGCAATGTTTGCAGCGACTGTCCATAATGCAGAGGTGACAATGCTCAAGATACACCTGCTCCTACTTGTGGCCCACCTGTCCCTGAAAAGGTGTAGTCTGAGAGGTTGGAAAGAGGCAGATGTACATGTGTATGCAAGCTCACTTCATGCTCAGAGGGATGGAACACCCAGAAATGAGGCTTTTTGGCTGAAGAAAGTTTCACTCAAAAAAAAAAAAAGTCGTCCTTAAAACTGCAGGACTAACAGAACTCTGCCTTTGTTACAGGGAGTGTGCAGGGTGGATGTGCTCTGCCAACCACTTTATCCTCAAGATTGAATTGGTAAATATCACAGAATCACAGAGTGTCAGGGGCTGGAAGGGACCTCCAAAGCTCATCCAGTCCAACTCCCCTGCCTCAGCAGCATCACCTAGACCAGATCACAGAGGAACACATCCAGATGGGTCTTCAATATCTCGAGAGAAGGAGAATCCACACATCCCCTGGGTAGCCTGTTCCAGTGTTCTGTCATCCTCAGAGTGAAAAAATTCCTCCTCATGTTCCCATGGAACCTCCTATGCCTCAGCTCCCACCCATTGCCCCTTGTCCTGTCACTGGGCATCATCCAACAGAGCCTGGCTCCAGCCTCCTGGCACTCACTCTTTACATATTTATAAACATGAATGGGGTCCCCTCTCAGTCTACTCTCCAAGCTCAAGAGCCCCAGCTCCATCTGTCTCTCTTCCTAAGGAAGATGTTCCACTTCATTTTTATGACTCTGTGCTGGACTTTTTCAAGCAGTTCTCTGAGGTCCACAGTACTCCAGATGTGGCCTCACCAAGGTAGAGTAGAAGGGGAGGAGAACCTCACTTGACCTACAAACCACAGCCCTTCTAATCCACCCCAGAATGACCTTGGCCTTCTTGGACACCGATGTGATATTAATAACCAGATATTAATTATTATTATTATTAATTTCTGTATGAATAATATTTTTATTATTAATATTAAAAAATTCTGGAAAATTCCCTGAGATTCTTTGGATTTTCATTCAAGAGGAAATAGTTGCACAAAGGATATTTATGAACACAGAATTAAACAGTTTCAACAATTAGAACTTGGAATATAGGAACAGAAAAACAGGAACAATTCTAATTATGCTGCAGAGCCTTAGCATCAATTCCAGCAGATGTACTCATGATGCCTTGGTCCCTGAGTAAGTTTCCTGTACAAGGAGGCTTCCAAAACTCACCATGATGATCACACAGTAAAATACAAAATATCCCAGGCAGAGGGAAGGAGAGAAGAGCTGAACTGCTGCCAAGCTGCCAGTGTAAGATTCAAACAGGGGGCACAAACAGTTCAAACAGTTAATGAGCCATGAATGGGGCACTGCTCCCTGCAGAGGGTCGGTGCAGAAAGGTGGTTTCTAAATCACCCCCCCTTAAATAGATCATTTTGAAAACGAAACTGGCCAATAGGCACTGACATCATTGTTCTGCCCAATGAATTCAAAGCTTTGTGCCTCGTGTGACCATGCAGGCACGTTGAGGGGTGGCACCAGACACGTGGTGCTGAGCTCCTAGCTCCATTGTTTGCTCAATCTACTACGACTGCTGGACTCACAACAGGAGGAGGAGAGCAAGGGTTAAACTGGCCTGGCAGGATTTATGCCCTACCAGGACAGCCATAAAAGCACATTGCTCTATCCTTTTTCTGTACAATGTAGGAGAAAAAAAGATCTGGCTCTCATGCCTCACAGCTCACAGGCAGATGTAGAGTCTGGCCCAGCAGTTTTACAGAGGGAAGAACAAGACAGGTAGTCACAAGTGGAAGTGCATGTAGTACTTCCAGATAAAGATGTGTAACTGCTCTTTGGGCAATGCTACTTTTCATTTCCAGCCCTAGAAACCAAATGAACAAATGAATTGTTATAATCACTGTAGCCTGCTCAGCCTGCAAACATTTGAAACAAAGTCCCATGCCAAGCACTAATGAGCTCTAAGCCCATTCTTTGAGATCAGGAAGCACTATCACCAGCTCACACAGAAAATGCAGCTCAGGGGTGGAACACTCATTTCCCAGCCCTCTCTTTCTAAAATCACAGTTTACTGGTTCCATTGCCCCAGAAGCCATCCAAGGGTTGCTGTGTGTCACTCTGTGACACTCCAGCACGTTGCCTGTGGACTAACACAGACCTTGTCAAGCAGCAAGTACATTAAACTATACCACCTGAGTCTACAAATAACAGCCTAAGCTTTATATAATAAAGTCAGCAGCAAATCTGAAGTTTGTGACTGGCTCAGCAAGGGGAAAACAAACCAACCAACCAACCCACCCCACAAATATTAACTGAGGGAACAATTAAGGGGTCAACTGCTTTCGTCTCTCAAATGGAACATAAGATAGGGTTTGCAATCAGTGGGATACACTGTGTGGAGTTGAGATGAATGTGCAGGGTGTGGTTTAATTGAGCAGTTGTAGAGATTTTAGGAATTCCTAAGATTTGGCTGCATTGTTAAACTGTGACAGCATCAAGTTACACAGAAGAGGGATGTAAAGTATTTGTCATCACCACGTCAGAGCAGCAATGGATGTTCATGACAACATGAGCACTATGAGCTGCTCCCTCAGTTCTCAATTCTTAACCACTTGAATGTATCCAGCACAAAAGATTCTTTACTGGAAAACACATCACAAAAAAATAACCAAACAGACATCTCATCTCATGCTCTCCAGAAAAGCCATAGAGCCAGAAGTTTCCTATTAGGGAGGGAATTGTTCCTCAAGTCCATGGTGAGAGCTGATCTTGGACTTCTACACAGCCATTCTGGGCATGAAAAGAATGATGGTGCTCAGCCATCTCACTTCAAAATAGCTTCCTTGCTATTGTCTGAGCATAACTGAGAATCATAGCTCTAGAAAACAGACTTTGTCATTAAAAGTATCATTAGGAATATCGAGCTGGCTAATGTCTAGGAGTTTATGGCACTGCAAATTGTTTGTACTTTTGCAAGCCACCATAAAACCAAAAGTGTAGAAATAAGGCTGGAAGGTACAAAGATGAATGTTTGTGTCAGGAGGACACAGGAACTAAACCTTTCATTCTTACTGGCTGCAATTCACCTCTATGTGGAAAACAAGATCAAGGCCTGCAGTGCTGTAAGGAGACACAGACTTTGTGCAGTCTCTGATATAGGGTGAGTTTGGCTCATTTCACCCTTCTGAATCTGAAGAATAAATACAGTTTGTCTTATTAAATTATTCTCTAACATCAGTTGAACTAGATGGTCAGTGTAGGTCCCTTTCAACTGAACTATTTCATTCCATTCCAGTGAAGCTAACTGGGATATTTTGGGCTAAGCTCCTATCTACTGACACAGTAATTCTTCCTGGCACCCAGAGAAAAGCCAGAGGACAGTCTACACAAAGAAACACTGAGGAAAGGGTTGAAGTTTATACTAAACTCCTACATTTATATCTAGAAAGCTTAGGATGCTTCCTTGCAACTGGAAGCAATTAGTTCTCAGTTGACTCTGCAAGTAAAGCAAAACAATCAGTCACCAAAGTTGCAGGAAGCAGCTCAGATATGGTGCTAAGCAGTTCCCAGCAATGACCTGCTCAAAGCACCCACACCTGCCCTGCCCTTACATCGCAGTCATGATATCAGCAGAGATTCAAATACCCATTGGCTGGCTCAGCTGCCTGTCTTGGCTTTGGCCCCACACAGCTTCTTGCTTGAGAGGAAAAAAAAACCCAACAACAAAAAAAACAACCAAACAAAAACAAAAACAAACCAAAAAAACCCCAAAAAAACCCACAAAGCAAAACCTTAGTCCCATCCTAGCTGAACCCAGGACAATCATTAAGAATACTGAGTTATATAGCATCTGGAAGTTTATGGCACCACAAATTGCCTATACTTTTGCAAACCTCTCTAAAATCAGAAGTGTAGGAATTGCATTAATACTGGTAGAACCAAATGCTTTCAGAAATTACCATGCTTGAAATATGAAGGCCAAAATTTGAAATATGTGAATTTCCATCACATTTTGGGGTGGGGGTGGGGGTAAGGGTTTGCCCTCTCCACTGTGGGAAGCCCCAGACTGTGGATAAGCAACAGCATCCATGGCTGTGAGGTGCACAGTCTGCAGATGCAATGCACAATGAGCAACAGCATCCATGGCTGTGAGGTACAGAGTCTGCAGATGCAATGCACAATGAGCAACAGCATCCATGGCTGTGAGGTACAGAGTCTGCAGATGCAATGCACAATGAGCAACAGCATCCATGGCTGTGAGGTACAGAGTCTGCAGATGCAATGCACAATGAGCAACAGCATCCATGGCTGTGAGGTACAGAGTCTGCAGATGCAATGCACAATGAGCAACAGCATCCATGGCTGTGAGGTGCACAGTCTGCAGATGCAATGGCAGCAGTGGAAAAAATGGCCCAAGACTTGTGTGTCTTTTACAGAAGTGAAAAAGTCCATTAGAGGCCATACTCCCCTAAGAAATACTGTGAAGTCAAACTTCTGAATGCAATATAATTTCTCCTCTTTCATGATTAAGATTTAATACATTCTGAAGTTGGAGAAGGCAACATATCTCATTACAGATGAGTTAGTAGAGAATAAAAAAAAAAATTTAAAAAAAAAGAAGGAAAAAAAGAACCTGCTAAGTATTGAAATAAAGAGGGCATTATCCTCCTGCTACATGTAAATTATCTCATATTCCAATTTATTTCCCTAGAAATTTATTGTTGTGTATGCTATTACACAGAACTGAAACAAGAGGGAAATATTTAAATGCATTATAAACCATATGGAATCACACAGATTATGTGATCTTAACTAAAAATCCATCTTGATGATGAAAGCACCATTCAGCATTCGCTCTGGAACTGCACTTCTTCATTTATTTATGAGCTACTACTTTCCAGAGACAAAGGAAGTATGCTCCAAAACCAGGAGTGCCATCTCTGCAAGGCACGCTGTAGCTTTTTATTTTTGCAAATGTCAAAGAGTGCTCACACACATTAATGCTTTCACTCAGCAGTGAAGATACCTTTCCTTATCACATTATGTATTTGTGACACACAGAACTGTCACATAAATGATGTCAAAGCAGCCGAAGCCAGACCTTGTGACACTTGAATCACAGAATCAGGCCTAATAACCTTTAAAATGAAAGCCATACGATGAGAATTAGAAACATTTAATTTGCATAATGTTAACAGTCTTTGCTTTATTATCTATTTTATGCCTAATTTGTAATTGTCACTATATTCATTTCTTAGCATTGGTTTGCATTTCTTTTTTTTCCCCCTCTCCTTCCCTTATTCCTTGGTTTGTTCTGGAATGTGTGAAACACAAATTCTGTAAGAGCATAAGATCAGGTCCCCATTTTAATGTATTCCAATTTGCACATCTTCAGTTTTGTGGAAAACCTTTCATTTACCATAATGCACTACCTAAGACTCAATTCCAACTCCTAAAAATAGCTAAAAGTTCCTAAACACATGGCACTAACATACCATCTCTGAAAACATGAGGCCATCTCTTCAAGACTATTTGGTATTAATGTTTTTCTTGTTAAGCACAGCATAAAACATGCAGAATTGAAGGACTGATTTTTATAAGCTAGATGAATCATACATTTTGAATTCAGGCATGTAAAATCTGAACATTCAGGGACATGTGTAGGACTCAAAGTGAACACAGCTTTTCAGGATTGCTTACTACTCAGAACAGTAAACTTGTTGGATTCATTAGCTGAAACCTGTTAATAAATGAGAGACTTGCTCAAGGCTGTCTGCTAGAAGGTGCTGCTCTTGCACCTCCAGCAATCACTAAGAGCTGGAAGAGCCTCTCTGCAGTCTCTGCCCTTACTGCTAACACTGAACAAACATCATTAATAAACCCTTCCACTGTTCTGAGAACTCCCCAGGGACGTTAAGGCTGAAAGGTACAAGGATGAACATCTGTCTAGGAGAGCACAGTAACTAAACTTCTTATTGGCTGTAACTCTCCTCTGTGCAGAGAGCAAGATCAGGACCTGCAATGCTGTAGGGAGAAGCTTTGTGCAGGGTAAGTTTAGCTCACTCCACCCTTCTGAATCCGAAGAGTACACATGGTCAGTTCTGTTAGATTAGGCAGCAGTTGAATTAGGTGATCATCAGAGGTTCAGCTATTCTAGTCCACTCCAGCCAAGCCAATCAGAATATTTTGGGTCAAGTTCAGTCATTCTTCCTGAGACCCAGAGGGAAACCTCAGGGCAGTCTGTGCAAAGAAGCACTGAGGAAAGGGTTGCAATTTATACTAAACTACTAAACTTAATCTAGAAGTTTTAGGCTGTTTCCTTAGATCTTCGCCAAAGAATTGAGCAGTTGCTTGTCAGTTGACACTACAAGTAAGGCAAAACCACCATCACCAGAGATTTGCAGAAAGCAGCTCAGGTAGGATGCTAAGCAAGTTGCAGCCCCCAGCAGAGCAGCCACTGGTCTCCCGGTGCCTGGTCGCTGGCGCAGGAGAGCCGGCGGCACACTGTCTCGGTAGCCTGAGGAGAGGCAACATCCAGCAGCTGCTCTTAGCAAATGGCAACTGCTCAGGGGTCGGTGGTGGAGAAACAGAAACTGCATCAGTAAGTGAAATCATTTGTGCTCCTAGGTCTCTGGTGAAAGAGAAATGGCCCTCCCTAACCCACCAGCCACGGTGCTGTAAAACAGTTCTGGGCTGACAGAGCTTAAACTCACTACAGGTGTTTGAGAAGCAATTGAAGGACAGCTGCTTTCATGGGTCCCTTGATGCTCTGTTCTGCTGAGAAACAGCTACCCTAAGTGCTGCCACTGGCCAGAACAGGAACATAATTCACAACGTATATCGTCAAGAGCAGAAACACATTGAGGCTCATTATATATGGCAACATCCATTATGAGAATATCCCAAGTATCCCAAAGCCCAGTGTTGAAAGGTTAGGAAATTTTGTTCAACTGAAAGAAATGTATTTCATCCCTGGTTTTGCCCTGAGAGACAATCAAGGAGCAATCAAAGCACTGGGACGTTTTGAATCCAAAATCCTACACTGACCAAACACTTTGTGAAATGTCACTGTGTCACAAGGCTTTGAGCTTAAAGGAGGTAGGTGCCCACCCCAGAACAGCTAATTTGGTGTGGAAAAGTGATTCCTATTGAAAGCATTTGAAATTGAAAACCACATAACCACAGAATTAGGGGTTGGAAGGGACCTCCAGAGATCATCCAGTCCAACTGCCCTGTCAAAGCAGGATCACCCAGGGCAGGCCACACAGGAACACATCCAGGAGGGCTTTGTAAGTCTTCGGAGAAGGAGAATCCACAGCCTCTGTGGGCAGCCTGCTCCAGGGCTCTGTCACCCTCACATACAGAAGTGTCTCCCTGTGTTGAGGTGGAACCTCCTCTGTTCCAGCTTGTACCTATTGTCCCTTGTCCTAACACTGGGCACCACTGAAAAGAGACCATCACCTTCATCCCGACACAGACTCCTCAGGTATTTATAGATGTTTCTAAGCTCCCCCTCTCAGTCTTCTCAGACTCAACAGCCCCTGGTCTCTTAGTCTTTCTTCACAGGAGAGATGCGGCTCTCTGTTGGACTCTCTCCAGCAGACCCCTGCTGTGTCTCTTGAACTGGGGAGCCCAAAACTGCACACAGTATCCCAGGTGTGGTCTCACCAGGGCAGAGCAGAAGAGGAGGAGAATCTCCCTAGCCCTGCTGGACACACTTTTTTTAATGCACCTCAGGATGCCATTGGCCCTCTGGGCCACAAGGGCACATTACTGTCCCACTGAGAGCTTGCTGTTCACTAGGACTCCAAGGTCTTTCTCCATGGAGCTGCCTTCCAGCAGGACCACCTCTAGTCTGTACTGGTACCTGGTGCTGCTCCTACCAGATGCGGGACTCTACACTTGTCCTTGTTGAACTTCTTGAGGCTCACCTTCACTCAGCTCTCCAGTCTGTCTAGATCTGTCAGGCACTGGAATGAGCTGCCCAGGGAGGTGGTGGAGTCATCCACCCTGGATATGTTTCAGGGTCGTTTGGATGTGGTGCTTAAGGATATGGTTTAAGGTGAATCTTGTAGAGTAGGGTTCTAGGTTTGACTTGGTGATCCTGAGGGGCTTTGCCAACCTGGATGTGTCTGTGATTCTGTGATCTCACAGGATTTTGGTTAGCACTACAAAACTGCTACTTCAATGCAGAGACAAAGAGGGTTTCATCATCCAGGGCTAACAGTACAAAGAATTTTTAAACTATCTCTTTTGTTCCCTTTCCAAGATCATTCAGAGCAAACCCAACAGTCTCCTGGTAGCTGCTGTCTTCACTAAAGCCCTTATTTCATTAATCAACTTATCTGTGTATTTCAGAAAGAAAATATTTAGCTGTCAAAGAATAAATACTGAACACAGTGGAAAAGATACCATTTGCTCATTTATTCAATTTGCAGTTAAGTAGAGAGTCCATTCAGCTGTGACATAGAAATGATGCTTCTACAATTAAAGTACATTGTAAAGCATTTCTAAAGCATTAATAAATTACTAAAACCGTTTGAGGAAATTATTAATCAAATGTTATAGCCTGCTGTCAGTCCGAGGATATAATGAGTCATTTGCAATCAACTACAGCATCTGAAATTGATGTGCTTGGGACCACAGACAGACCTTATTTCTCCTGTGTGTAACAAGTTTCTCAGCAATCAATCCTTTGTGTAGGAACTGTGAAAGCAATCTCAGAAGATGATGTGCAACACTTCTGGTCATCTGTGGGACAAAGTGGTGAATAACTCCAACAGTCATATGAAAGGGTAAAACTCCCCATGACTCTCTCCCACTGTCTTCTAGTAGTGTGGAATCACCAAGACCAGAAAAAAAGCCTTCTCCCCCTAGTATGGAGATGGTCATTATGTCTGTGCTGTGTAAGTTTACCTTTTAGCTTCCCTAATGTTTTTAAAGTCAGCAAGGGAAAGTTCTGCTTCCTCATCCTTTCCCATGGTTTGATTGTTTGTTTTTTTTTTTAAACTCATATTTTACTGCTAGTGTTCATGAATGGCAGCAAAGCCAAGAGGTCAAAAGCCACAAGTTGCACATAACTGATATAATAAAATAATCTGATTGCTCTCAACCCATAGTTACAAGCCAAACACTCAGAATTAATTTCTCTGCCCCATTTGTGCGCTTGCTCACAGTGCTGCCCATGAGGACTCAGGCTGTAATGTGGCACACCTTATGTGTCTCTCTACTGTCATTTCTGTCACTGCTTTGGCAGGGAGCTTGGACTCAATTCCAACCTCTAACTTTCTGTGATTCTGTGATCCTTAGCTTCCACAGGTGACTATTTCACCACCAAAAAAAAATCAAACTGAAACAAAAAACACAAAGCAGAAAAAAAGCCACAGCTCAAACTGGAAATGTAGACTACTCAGTGCTGGGAACAGGAACAAATTTTGGAGAAACATTATCAGGTTGTTTTTTTCTTCAATCTGAGCTAAAGAATACCTGTGGCTTTGATAACACAGAAAACCATAACAATAACTCATGACAACTGCTAGAGCAGGAGACAACCCAGTGCACTTAGTCAACATAACATCTGCCTCTTCTGAATACAGAGTGCTCCCACTGACCTTGTCAGGCATTAAAAAGCATACAAAGCCAAGTGCAAAAAATGGAAGAATATATTAGCTGTGATATGATGTTGTTATTGCAAAAGGTTGTCTTGAACAGCAGAAAGGATAAGTAAAGGCATTAGAAACAAAGTATGCCCTGGTATGTGGCTTCCTGCATGCACTGAATCAATTAAAACACACTGGTTTTAAGAATTCATAATGCCTCACTATTCCATGCACAAAACTACTGATGCATACTACAACTAATGTTACAGCAGAAGATACACAAAAGAATATACTCCACTGGTAAACACAGTACCTTATGTCTGCTTTCTAACAATGTGGATCTAAACATACAGAAAAATATTACATAAAACCACTATAGAACAATTGCTGAGGGCAGACAAAAGATTATTTTTTTGCTGAATGGCAGGTGTGTCATTACTGAATGCAGTAAATATATATGGCATGCAAAGGATCATCTATGAGAGCCCCTGGAGGAAAAAAATAAGCTAAGGAGAAAGCATGTTGTAGCTCATTCTGATTGAGTAGATGAAACTAGCCATATTCAATAGGTTGGTGTCAAACTTCACTCTGTTCACTGAACTTGCTGTAATTCTAAAAAGGGAGAAACAAAAAAGAAAAAAAAAAAAGGTTATCATATTTTCCTAGAATATAATGTAAAATCAGCAGATGAAGCAGTGCTAGCTTGAAAATGCAACCATTATGAAAAGTAACAAATCAGAAAAGTTATTTATGATGAGGATGAACTGCATAAAGAAACAGATGAGTTTCTTACCAATTCATCAAGATAAAAATGAGAATTACACATTTTCCTTGGAGGATGTAGATAAGAACACTTTTGCATTTCCAAAGGGCAGCAAAGATGAAAAGAAAGACTCACAAACCACTCTCGCCTCTACCTTTCTGCCAGTGAAAGAAAATTTCTTGCCGTGGAGGGAAGTTGAAATGTAAATTGGAACAAAGTTCTTTCCATAAATCTCCAACTCCTATCCTATCCTATCCTATCCTATCCTATCCTAATCTGTCCCATCCCACCCTCTACTGATATTTTGCCTCCATGTAAACACTAGAAATGCCTACTGAGGTCAGCATCTTAAAATGGCAGAGAAGTACACAGGCGATTATTTACAGTGCAGTGCTGCTATTGTCTTTTTGCTCCTGTTCATCTTACCTTGGGGTGTTAAACACAAGGAGAGCATAAAACTACCCAAATCACATACAATGGATACTCTGAAGAAGCATCAGAAGTGCATATACGTTGTTCAAAATTACAGTTATAATTGGAGGCTGCATACAAGCCTTCCAGATTAATCTGCTAAGCCACCATTCAGTGTTGATTTGCCTTCCAGCTATGGTGGAAACATGAGCTCATTTCCCATAAAAGTGGATTTCTGAACTTTAAATCCCCCTTTTCATTTGGAACATTCGTCTTGGTCTCTGTATGTCCCATTTCCATAAATGCTAGCACTCAATTGTCTTACAAAAATGTTAGGAAGGTTAATTAATGTCTGTAACAAACACAGATATGACACCACAATCACCCTGATTCATCTAATCAGACCCAGACAAAATATACAATAAACCTTCTCTGTTATTTTCTTGCACTTAACCATTTCAGTAACTCATTTTTTGCAGGGCAACAAAATAAGAAATGTTCAAAACCTCTGAAGAGAACATGTTTTACACATCAATACACTAGGCCAACCGTGCCAAACCGTTTGATCTGGATAAATCAGTGGAAAGTGATTTTTTTTTCATACACAATTCAAATTTAATAAAATACTAAAAAAAAAAATATATATAACCTGCCACACAACCAAAAACCAGAGGCCATGATGAGTTTGGTGTCTCTTGGAGAAGGCGCTGAGCCAAGCTCTGGTGGTGTTTGGAATCATAAATACCACCATGAGAAAGCACAGTAGGTATAATGCATACTCAGTTGCATTACACTGGGACTGGAATGGCAAAGGCTCACACAGGTCATGTGGGAAGCCCTGTGTTGTAGTCTCTTAACAAGAAATGCAACTGTGCTGCTTTGAGGTTAATTGGAGTATTTTTATGAAAAGAATTGTCTTGGTCTCTCTAGCTTTTTATCTTCTCCTCTCTGCTAACCTAACCACTCTACTTCTAACCTCCCTGGCCGATCCTCCAAACTCACCTTGCATGTAGGGCAAACCCTGGGGTAAGGTAGAGGGGTGGGAAGAAGGTGGAAGGGTGACTGGGAGCCCCTCCTGGGGACTCTGATTTCTGGGAGGGGTGTTGTGTTTCTGTATTACCATTAACTTGTATATCTCTGTACCTATTCATGTCTATTGTGTATATCTCTGCTTGCACATTGTGCTGAGCTGTAAGTAGAGCTTCAGTCCTTAACTTCCAGCCAGCTGAGTCTAGTCTGGGTGATTTTACAAAGTGTGGGGAGGGAGGTAACTCCCAAACCATCACAGCAACTGAGTGAGTAAATGAATGTCCAAGCCTCAATTTCTGAGCCAATCCTTCCTTCCACCTCTCTCTTTAACCTTCTGCAATTCCTCTCTGCATTCAACACCAGTGAGCCCTCGCAGCACGCTACAGTGCAGGGCAAGGTAAGGTTCATTAGCTCAAAACAGATTTGCTAAGGACCTCGCTAAGGTCACTGTGCTGTGTGAAGGAGCTTTAAGCACCCCAGGATGAGGAGCAGAGCAGCTTCAGTAATGCAGAACTGCATCACAGTTAATTTGCCTCACAAGAGCCTGTGTCAGGTGTTTTTGCATGGCATTAAGCTTTCCAGTGGAGAACACACCCATGTTCATGCACCACAACACAGCATCTCTGAATTTAGCACAGAAGACCAAAAAAAGTGTTGTGAAAGGAGAAACAATGACAGGTAGAGTGACGGCAGGAAACGTGCACTGCAGTGGCTGAGGATTAGTTGTAGAGAGCAGACAGATGAAAGATTCCTACACAAAACTACTGTGTACAGTTCTGGAGCCCCCAGCACAGGAAGGACATGGAACTGTTGGAGCCAGTCCAAAGGAGGCCACAAAGATGCTCTGCTATGAAGACAGGTNCAGTGAGGGTGGTGAGACACTGGCACAGGTTGCCCAGGGAGGTTGTGGAGCACAGAATCACCCAATGTGATCTTCAGTCACATTGGGGGATTCTGTGTTCCACAACCTCCCTGGAGGTGTTCAAGGCCAGGTTGGACGAGGCTTTGAGTGACCTGTACTAGTGGGAGGTGTCCCTGCCTATGGCAGGGGGTTGGAACTAGATGATCTTTGAGTTCCCTTCCAACCTTACCATACTATGATTCTATGATTCTATGATTCTAAAAGGTTCACCAAATAAATGAGATTTCCCCAGACTTTAGCAAATTGCTGTGAGTACCCAGGAAGCATTGCAGGTTTCACCTACCCCTGTCGTAAGCCTCACTCTGTGAATTCGAATGGCGTCGATGGCTGAAGACACAGATTCGAAGAAGACAGGGGGGTCAGATTCCAGAGCCCCGCCGTACTGCAGCGCTTGGATCAAGGAAGCTGCAATACAACACAAGCACTGATCGGGGCGTGGGGACACACAAACCATCGCGTTACAAATGCTGCTCTCAGCTGATACTTGCCTTTGCAGTGTGCCAGCAGCACGTCGATGTGTCTGCTTTTACAGTCCGTGTAAACCTAGAGGTGTGAAAATCCGAAATCCGAAAGCACTGGTTAAAACACCAACAGAGAGTAACAGAGGCAAAAAGAGACTGTTCAGAGCACAGAGAGGAGGCTGCTCTTGAGGCTGTACTGCCAGCAGCCACCAGAGCGAGCCCTGCCATAATGCAAACACCACAAACCCACCTGAGTTCCCTACCTCCTTTCTCTAAGTATTCCACAACTCTGCGAGGAACGAAATCTGAATTTGATTTAGAATTTTGCATTTTTCCCACTACCTTTTTTAGATGTTGGGGGTTTTTACCCTGTTCTCATTTTTCTGCAAGTTTTCCCATATCCTCTCCATATGTTTGCCTACCAGTTCACAAAGACAGGGATCAGACCCAGGAAACTTTGAGACTACCAGAAAAGCACCATAACCATCATGCTACATTCTGCAGTAAATTGCTCTTTAGTCTTTCTCTGAAAAATGTTCACCTTCACAGAGACTAAATATTCAATAAGCTAGAAAGGGTTTGAGGGTTTTTGTTGGTTGGAGTTTTTTGTTTATTTGGTCTTTTTGTTTGTTTTATTTGTTTTGGGGGTTGCTTATTTTTTGTTTGGTTGTTGCTGGGTTTGAAGGGGGTTGGTGCTTTGGTTTGTTTTATTGTTGTTGTTTGGGTTGGTTTGGTTTTTTTAAACAAATACATTCTGATTACATACAGGTGCTTATATCTGCACCCAAAATCTCTGGTTTCTTTTTTCTATCATTTTATACATAAACACAGTGCAGTTTAGTACCAAATCTTCGTTCATCTTTTCCTCAAGCAATATGTCTATCCACTCACACAGGTGAGCTGATGAGCAGCCTGCTCCAATAATTCCTATCTATAATTACATTTCTCTGCACAGAATTTGTGTGAAATCATGAATACCTCAAGCAACACTGAGACTCCAGTGTAGTCAAAGAGATTCAGTCCACTGCAGTCTAATATCAACACATGTGGCTGGCTGTGAGGTGATGGCAACGACTCTCCTACATATTTGATAAATGAAAAACATTAATTAAAAGGAGCACAATTGAGAAATGCACACAAGAATAACAATGGTTTAACACATTAAGCCCAAACTCTCACAATAAGATTTTCATTACTATGTTTGTGAGAAGCATCAGGCATCAGGCATCAGTCAAGCAAATGGCACATTTTAGAAGCACAAAGAACACTCAAAGGGATGAAGTGGTTACAGGCATAACACATTATTAGTTTGATGGTTTAGACAGCAATAGTGTCCCAAGAATTCAATCATTTCTTCAGATTTCTGTTTCTAATTGAGTCAGGAATTGTTTGGAAGAGTTTACATGGGATACACACAGTATACATCTCCTTTTTTAAGTTCTGATATAGCATTCCTTTCTGATGTGCCTGTGGCTGTGGCTTAACTAATCTCCATCCAGAAGAATATGTAAGGGCAATGATTCATTTTCCTAAGGTTTTAGTGTGCTGGGTTTTGCTTGGTTCATTTTTTTCAAGTGTCAATGACAGAGAGAAAAAAAATTATTGGTAAGATATGTGAAGGTCATAGCTTCATTCTCTTACCTCAGGCCATGAAAACTGAGCATACTCTGTAGTACATACATCCTGAGCTAACACATAATAAATGATTCCTGAGTTTCATAAAGGGAAAATCAGAAAATAATGCACATTTTATCCACATTACTCTGGGAACAAATGTTGGTTATTATAATACAGTAAAGTACAGTACAGCACAGTAAAGTACAGTATGAAGCAAAAGGAATTCTGACTTTAAAGATGGGTTAAGCTAAATGATTTTGATAGAGCAGAGGTAAAGATTTTTAAAACTCTTGAGGGGTTTTAGAATTTACCCAAGGGGTAGATTTCTAATGGTGCTAATTCCTTTCTGACACTACTGTCAGAGCCAGAGCCTTTTGAACTTGCACTTCCAGAGATTTACTGTCTTTGTACTGTTCACTGATACTCACAGACCAAACAAACATAATTTTAAAGGAAACCTTCTGACTGACAATACTGTGATGGAATTCCAGACAGGGTTTATAAGATCTGCTGGGCTGCTCACAGCAATAGTTTATACACTCCTCCTCTGCCTCCAAATCAAAAGAACTTAGCCTTCCTCTCTGTTACTTGCTCCTCCTCCCCTTGCACTCAGCTGGCATCCTACATTGCCCTAGAGGCTTCCTGGCTTCTAAATAGGGGGAGGTGTAGATACAGACCTGCTCCCTCTCTGACCAGTGGCACGGGCGACAGGAGCTGTTTAACTCGGTGCTGACACAGACCAATGTCACACCAGCATTGCCCACAGGGAGACAGGAACAATTTTGACCAAGATGTATGCTGTTGTGGTTTCCAGGATGACTGTTGTAGGGATTAAGGATGATGTCCTCCTACTCTCTTCCTCCCTAAGGATTTACAGCCCCCCCCCCCCCCCTTTTTTTTTTTCTTTTTATAGGGATGTTTCTTTTTTTTTATCTCTGTTTTTTATTGTAAAGCCCCATGAAGAGTCACCATAGA